>PVIJ01006897.1:0-65400 GCA_004024925.1 Scalopus aquaticus | reverse complement strand
GTATGTTCATTGCGGCACTGTTCACAATAGCAAAGGTAGGGAAGCAACCCAGATGTCCAAAAATAGATGACTGGATCAAGAAGATGTGGTACATATACACAATGGAATACTATTCAGCATTCAAAGAAGATAAACACATGCAATTTGCAGCGACATGGATGGAATTAGAGGGGATCATACTCAGTGAAATAAGCCAGAAAGAAAAAGAAAAATATCGAATGGTTTCACTTATAACAGTACTATAGGGAAACCAAATAGGAGAGAGACACTCAGCGGGGCGGGGGGTGGGGGGCGAGGGGAGGGGAGGATAAGGGCACAAAATGGAATAGAAAAGAACACAAGGGACCACGGAGATGGATCACGGGTGAATTGGTGGTGGGCTACCCAAGGGGAATACAAAATGTAAAAGACATAAGTAACAATAAAAATACATACTATAAAAAAAAAAAGAAATGCCACAATACTGTAATTCAACATCAACACAGAAGCT
The DNA here is from genome assembly GCA_004024925.1 of Scalopus aquaticus. NCBI lineage: Eukaryota > Metazoa > Chordata > Mammalia > Eulipotyphla > Talpidae > Scalopus > Scalopus aquaticus. The sequence continues at coordinate 64,910 of PVIJ01006897.1, read as the reverse complement.
AATGGTTCCTTGCTGTCTGAAGAAGCTAATGGTTCTTTGCTGTCTGAACATCTAACACTGGGTTAACATCTTAATTATTCTCCATTGCCTTTGACAGGCATTTTTTCCCATAAATTTGAATGAAATCAATTGAGGTAAATTACTTGCAATCACCCACAAATTTGGACTTATGAAAACGCTTTTGAGCAAAATGGCAAATCATATTTCCTTTTCAGCACATCTCTAAAAGAAGGGTAGAATCCTTTCCTTCTCCCTTGAATCAGGAAAAAAATACATAGTATTGAAACTTCATGTCTATGCTAAATTGGCCAAAATTTACTCCATAGGCAGCCATGTCTTTCAACACCTCTTCTTTCCCCTTCCTTAAGAAAACATTGACAAACTCTAGAGGGCCCTGTATTAGAGACTCTGTTTCCCTTGAAAGCAAGGATGACAAGGGCAGCATTCCTGAGCTATCCCACATCAGTGAAGGACAAAAGAAGGATGAAATCCATGGCACAGTTGGAATTATGAGCACTTGAGTTTCCCATGAGGACCCAAGATGCTTGACTTCGGGAGGGCTGTGGCCCCAGGTGAATATTATCACATTGTGCCCCATTCATGCCCTTTGAGATGAGGATGTAATTAGGGATGCAATGGGATCTTACCTTGAAGTGTCTGGGTGAAGAATGGTACCAGGATCCATGTTTCCCTGATGGAATCATATCTAATCCCCTGTGGTGCTCCAAGGTTAGCCCTTAAACATAGAAGAAGGGAAGCAAATAAATCAGAATCTGTACTTGTTCAACAAGCCATGTTGGGTTTATTGCAAATGCTATGTGAATCCACTTTTATTCCTGAAATATATCCAAAGCATGGTACAGAGCAATGGATTATGGGTCAGACCTGGAGTGATAAAATATCAAGATACTGGACTCCACCAACAGCCTAATCCTGGTTCTGGTGGAAAGAGTACTGATTGTTTTAAATTGAGATATAATTGACATATAATGTTGTATTAGTTTTGAAGTGTACAACATTATTATTTGATACACTTATGTATTACAAAATGATGACCGCATTAAGTTTAGTTAACAGATAATTAACAAATTTACGTTTTCTCATGAAGAGATCTTTTAAGATTTACTCTCTTAGCAACTCTCAAATATGCAATATAATATTGCCAACTATGGTCACCAAACTCACCATATGTTACATGCACAGGTTTTATTTTTCTTTTTTAAAATTTATTTATGCATACAAGAACTGGGGTGTAGGCCAGAGGTGTGGGGGTGGGAGTGAGAGGACTCATCAGACAGAGGGGGGAGCAGAACAAGCAGATCTACTGAAATACACTGCTGAGGGGAGCAGCAGGTGAGATAGGAGAGGTCTGCTGCGCCATGTGGGTCAGTTCCCTGGCTGGGGATCGAACTCAGGCCACAGTGGCTGGCGATAGCTTGATAGTGCTGAGATTTTAACCCCTGTGCCACCAGGGAGGCCCCAGGTTATATTTATCTCATAACTGAACATTTGCACCCTTTCATTCACCCCTGTGCCCTACCTCTGGTAACCACCGATCTGTTCTCATATTTATGAGAACATGCTTTTTTGTTACCTAGGGAAACAGATATTTTGAACCCAAGAAGTCTGTCCATGATCAAATACTTGGAAGTTTTTCTGAAATTAGGACAAACTATGCATGACAGCCATGTGCATAAGTTTCCAGTGCTATTTCTCAAAGGCAGTGGCAGTGCAGTCCAGGCCATGATTTGTAGCCTGTCAGTTATAAGAAGCTCCCAAGTGGAGTCTGTTAAGAGAGAGGACTTATAGACTCATGAACATGATTAAGTACCTTTCACTTGCTCTCAATAGAGATTTAATTAAAAACAATGCATACTTCCTCCATGCCGTTGTCAAAGCAGCAGAGATGTGAAATGGTTATTGTTACAATTATTAACAAGAATAAATGATTCTAGGAATGGTATTAGAAATTATAATAATAGCACTTGCAGAGGCTAAGAGAAAGTAATCACAATGCAGACAATATTAGTTGTTCTGCCTTCTCCCTACCCTGGTAGTGGAGGCTAGTTAATAATAGCTACATCCTCAACTGTTTAAAAAATTTCCTCTGCATTCTATTGACTCTGTAACTAAAAGGAATCATTCTACGATGTTAGAGCAATATCGTGAGGATGAGAGGAGCATGTTAACAGTGAGGGGCCAGAGTATAGAGCGGTGCTATTTTCTTTTTTCTCTCTTTTCAAATTTTCTACAATGACAGGCCTAGAGCATACTTGTTGAAAGCAGAAGCTCCAGATTCAAAGATGTGGATTTAAACACTGGTGGTGTTGGGCCTCCCTGGTGGCGCAGTGGTTGAGCGCTGCGCTGTGGAGCTGTCGGCAGCGGTGACGCGAGTTCGACGCCCAGCCGGGTAGAATCCCACATGGCACAGCAGACCTCTCCTGCCTTGCCCGCTGCTCCCCTCAGCAGTATATTTCTGATCTGCCTGTTCTGCTCCCCACTCTGTCTCTGGTGAACCCTCTCGCCGCCCCGCGCCTCTGGCCTGTACCCCAGCTTAAATAAATAAACCTTAAAAAAATTTAAAAAAATTAAAAAAATAAACACTGGTGGTGTTATTTTTTATTACTTAATATTTGGCTCTCAGTTTTTGCATCTGTGCAATGGAGAAAACCACATTCCCACCTTGTGAAGATTACATGAGGCCATAGAGATATAGAAATAGTAGGCACAATGCTGGGCATGTGGGAAATTAACCAGTAAATGGTAATCATTATTGTGTTTTGGCTTATTATTATATTTTATGTGAAGAAACAAACCTAAATGTAGACAAATACAAAGCTAAATACAGGTGCTTCAGCAGAGGAAGCTGTATGATGACTACAATTGAGGGGGGAATCCTATACTGTCCAAAAGGGCCAGGGTGTGGAACAATGCTACCTCAAAGCAATAAATAGACTTTTTTAGTGTCAAATACGAATACATTAGGAGGCAAAAAGAAAGCCCTTTATTTCATGGAAGGTACTTGGCACATTGCTTGCTCCTATAAGGAGAGTTTTGTTCCTCCCTTGAGGACCGGCAGCTAAGCCAGTCTTCCCGCAGGAGAAAGCCCATTTAATGCCCACATGGGAGTAGATCTGAGCAGGCAGCTCTGTTGTACTTTACAGGAGAAGAAACAGCTCAGGGGTGACGACTAGTTCAAAAACTAGAATGGGGACTGCAACAGAATGCCTTTTCCTCAGACATTTAAGCACAGTGCTACTAAGCAGGTAGGGTCAGCTGTGAAATGTACTGCTACGAGCTGTCGGCACTGAAGTCAGTTGGGTGAGGTGGTGTTCCCTGGGAGACTGAGGCACTGGTTTTTTCTAGCAGAAATTCTCTTCAGCTGCCAAATCATGTGTTCAATGTGTTGTATACACCCAGAGGGGCACCTTATGCTAATGCTAACAAAGGAGTTTACTGGCTGGCTGGGTCCTCTGCCAGAAGCACCCTGTGATTCATTCCCATTAGTCCTCTTGGGGACAGGGGACTCCACACATACCCCCTTTCGGACAACTTTTTTTCACATTTGTTTCCACCTGAGGTTACAAAATGGTGCTACAGGTTTTGTGATTTTGTGTATACATAACGATTACATCTGTCTTTAGATCTTTTTATTGGTTTTTACCTAATGAAATGTTTTTCTTATCAATTAGACAGAATATGTAAAAGATTTGTCTTTCATCCACATGACTCTTTATTATTTACAATTCTCTGTGACTCAAGTTTATTTGAAAACTTGGATATTTCACTTCTCAGACCAACATCCAAGTTGTTTCTATAAATAAAAAGCCTGGAGTCACTTAACCTAATTTCAAAGACTCCCCTATGTGAAGTTAAATGTAATAGTCTGGAGTTTTCTGGTATTAATCTATGATTTTATTTTAAATGGTAGTATTATGTTGCCATCTTATTTTATTATAATTTTTTAAATGTTCTGGGACCACTCTTAAAATGGGCAAGGTTATAATAATAAAAGATAAATCTTAACAATGCAAAAGCTTCTCTAATTTCTGCTTATTTTTATGAACACTCAGGATGATGTTATTTGGTTTTCTAACCTTATCATTTCAGACCAGCTGAAGCCACAATAGGTTATTTGCGATTCTGAGCGATGAAACATCTCCCCTGGAACCTGGGGGGGTCTTGCTTGGCCAGGAATGGATGGGGTCTGTCCACAATGGGCTTTGCTCTTAGTGAAGGATGTTGATGTGAGTCAGATTTCTTTGGGGAAAGATATGAAGTCAACTTCCTCCTCTGAAAATGCTGCTCCTCCTTTAAGGAACTGGGAGTCTGGCAGGGGCACTCAAATGCTTCAGAGTTCATTTCACAGGAAGTTTCTGTTATCTGTGTAATTGTAAAGAGGGCAAGAAAGGGCTGGGTCTTGCCCTTTGCTTTTTCCACATCCTATTCAGCCCTGAACAGCTGCAATAGTAAGGTTACTTACAATTTCCAAATTAAGCTAACTACTAATTTTCAATAAACTATGACAAGAGTAGATGCTATGGAAAGAGAAGGGATGGAGAACTGCTTTTAGGGGAAGTTACCATTTGTCAATCTAATCATTCACTCATTCCTTCATTCCATTGCTTTCTTGCTTTCAGTATGAAAGATTTCAAAGTAAGAATGCAAGAGACATTGAAAGAGGCAGCACATGAACTAGGAACTGTAGAATAGCTAAGATTGGGGATATGGCAGTACAGAAGAAAGAAACGGCGAGAACAGCATTCACAAAGGCACAGAGGTTGGACTTAGAGAGACTTGGAGCTTAGGGGCCATAGAAGGAAGCAGCTGAACATAGTCTGGGAAAGGAACCTGAACCCATTCAAGGGACCGTTGCTCACAGCCCTGCTCCAAAGGAACTGCCGATGAACTAGGGGTACAGCAGTCTAGTAGGGGTAACTGGACTCTGCAGTCAGGCAAAGCTGCGTGCAAATGGCAGCTCTGGACACACGACTTCCCTTTTCCAACTCTACATGCATTTGCACAATAGGACACTAATAATGGTGCAGGACCCTAGTGCAGGTTATCGAGACCAACAGAGGCAGTGACGGAGGCTCAGTGTGGATAGGTTTCCTTTTGTCCCATTCCTAAGCAGCTCTCATCATTACAATTGTCTTCCGACTAAGTGCAAGACCGCATTTTAGCTATATTTCCAAAAAAAAGAACTGATTACTTTCTAGCAACCGCAACATTCCATTGATCATTTCTGAACAGTCTCGTTATTTGTTGATTAATGGTGTCATGTTTCTTTTCTTAGCAAATTCCAGAGAGGTATTTGTCCCACACTAATGTCCTTTGAAATTTATCAGTCTGAATCACCCACACCCACCCTCCTCACAACCTCCCTTAACATGTAGACACTTTCACACACACACACCTGAGGCACATTTATTTTTTATTTTTTTAAAGATTTTTTTAAAATTTATTTTTGTGTAGAAGAGCTGGAGTGGGCCTCCCTGGTGGCGCAGCGGTTAAGAGCTGCGCTGTGGAGCTGTCGGCAGCGGCGACGCGAGTTCGACGCCCGGCCAGGGAGAATCTCACATGGCGCGGCAGACCTCTCCTGCCTCGCCCGCTGCTCCCCTCAGCAGTGTATTTCTGATCTGCCTGTTCTGCTCCCCACTCTGTCTCTGGTGAACCCTCTCGCCACCCCACACCTCTGGCCTGTACCCCAGCTTGTATGTATAAAATAAAAAATAAATCTTTAAAAAAAAAAAAAAAAAAAAGAAGAGCTGGAGTGTAGGCCAGAGGTGTGGGGAATGAGAGGATTCACCAGAGACAGAGTGGGGAGCAGAGCAGGCAGATGGATTGCTGAAATACACTACTGAGGGGAGCAGTGGGTAAGACAGAAGAGGTCTGCTGCGCCATGTGGGTCAGCTTGTCGGCTAAAGTGCTGAGACTTAGCCCGCAGGCCACCAGGGAGGCCCCTGAGGCACATTTTAAATGGGCCACTTATGCCTTTAGATTGAACAACTAAGGTTCATTTGCAATAGCTACTTCCAAGAAATTTAATGGGCAGCTATTTTTCACAAACATTTGCTCAACCGCTGCGCCACCGGGGAGGCCCCTTCACAAACATTTGGAAGAGCAAGAAGAGATTGCCCCATGGGTGCTTCTGAAATTATATTTTAACATTTTCATTATACTTTTCAGAAGACTTTCAGTTTTTCTAGAGTGAAATGCAGGTTCCATACCAAGTTAATTCCACAGTGATCAGCAGTGCTCATATATGTTTCCCCACATTTGATTGAAAGTGGAAATATTCATTTCATTGGTCACATGATGATGGAGCAAAAACAAAGTGCTTTATTAATATTTTAGTCATCTATGCATGGCTCTGATCATAGTGAAGGCACTTATATTTTTTATTTTCCTCTTTCCAAACAAATGGCAAGCTGAATTTCCCTACTTCCTGGGAGTTAGAGAGTCAAAGGACTTACTCTGGCCAATGAAACAGAAGTGGAAGGCCTCCCTGGTGGTGCAGGGGTTAAGTCTCAGAGCTATGATGCTATCACCAGCCACTGCAGCATGAGTTCCATCCCCAGCCAGGGAGCTTCCCACATGGTGCAGCAGACTTCTCCTGTCTCACCCGCTGCCCCCCTCAGCAGTGTATATTCAGTCCGTCTGCCTGTTCTGCTCCCCACTCTGTCTCTGGTGAATCCTCTCTCCCACCCCTCCCTGCACCTCTGGCCTATACTCCAGTTCTTATATTCATAAATAAATAAGAATGAATCTTAAAAAAAAGAAATAGAAGTGGAAATGTAGCTTCCAAGTGGAAGCATTTAAGGGCCAGAGAGTAACACGCTGTGTTCCCTTCTCTTGACAAGGTGACCGGTAATGTTCTAGATGGTGGGGATCTTATAGGCCACCCATGTGGACTAGAGCCCCCACCATGCCAAGCTGGATATGTGGTCAAGTGAAAAATAACCTTTGTTGCCATTGTTTAACTTTTTATTGTGAGATACTTGTGTAATTATATGCAGTTATAAGAAATAATACAAAAAGATCCTATGTACCTTCTCTCCAATATTCCTGAATGGTAACATCTTACATAACTATAATACCACAAACAGGAAATAGTCATCTTCATAAAATACACTGATTTAGCCCCAGTTTCACCAGGTTGACTTGCACTCAAATTGGCTGTGCTTGTGTATATTTAGTTCTTTGAAATTTTATCACAGGTGTGATTGAATGGCCACCGTAACAATCAAGACACAGAGCAGTTCCATCACTAGTGCTACCTTTTTATAGCCACTGCCATCTCTCTCCTTTGTGCATCTCCTTAAATACTGGCAACCACCAATCTGTTTTCCATATATACAAACTGACCATCCCAAGAATAAGCAAAGGGAATCAAACAAGTAAATTTGAAACTTTTCTCCATTTTATTTTTATTATTAATTTTTATTGAGGTAACATTGGTTTACAATACTGTGTATGATTCAGAAGTATAGGATCACAGCTCTGCAGATGTACGTTATCACATCACACCTACCATTAAGTTACCCATAGTCCTCTACCCGAGTCCACTGGGCCTCTTCCCTGCTCTGTTCAACTCCCATCCTCACCCCCCTTCTAGTAACCTCAGCTCTGCAGTCATATCTCTAGTGTTTATTTTGATTTAGTTTTGACAGCTCCTTTATTTTGTTTCTCTATATTCCACATGAGTGAAATCATCCAGTATTTGTCTTTTCTCCTTTTATTTCACTGAGCATAATCCCTTTCAGTTCAATCCATGTTGTCACAAATGGCAAGAGTTCACCTTTTTTATAGCTGAGTAGTATTCCATCATACATGTACCATGCCTACTCAGTCCATTCATCTGTCATCAGCACCTAGGTTTTTTCCATAGTTGGCTATTGTAAATAGCGTTGCAATGAACACAGGCATACACATAGCCCTTCAAATTAGTGGGGGTTTTTATTCTTCAGGTAGAGACCTAGGAATGAATTTCTTTGGTCACATATCTATTTTTAATATTTAATATTTAATATTTTTAATATTTTGAGGAAATGCCATATAGAGTATGAGGATTACTTATTGTCCACACCCTCACCAACATTTGTTATTTCTGTGTGTTTTCTTATATGGGCCATTGTCACAGGAGTGAGATGTGATGAACATTTTTATGAATGTCTTATTTGGAGAAGTATCTGTTTAGCTCTTCTGCCCATTTTTCAATTGGGTTCTTTGCTTTCTTTTTGCTAAGTTGAATGAGTTCTTTGTAGATTTAGTATTAGTTCCTCGTCAGATGTATGAAGTGCGAATATTTTCTCCCATTCAGTAGGGGTCTTTTTGTTTTAATGATAGTTTCTTTTGATGCACAGAAGCTTTTTAATTTGATAGAATCCAATATGTTTATTTTTTATTTTGTTTTCTTTGCTGTGGGAGTCAAGTTATTAAAGACATCACTGAAACCAATGTCATGGAATGTTTAGCCTGGCTTTTATGTCTTTTATGGTTTCTAGTCTTGCATTCAAATCTTTAATCCAATTTGAGTTGATTTTGGTGAATGGTGTAGGAGAGTTATCTAGTTTCATTTGTCAGCATATGGCTGTCCAGTTTTCCCAGCACTATTTGTTGAAGACAGTTTCATTACTTTACCATAAATTAACTGTCCACATGACTGTGGGATTATTTCTGAACTCTCAGTTCTCTTCCATTGGTCTGGGTGTCTGTTTTTGTTCTAACACCATACTGTTTTGATTACTGTAGCCTTGTAATATAGTTTTGAAGTCTGATAACATGATATCTCCATTCTTTTTTGTCAAACTTTGGCTACTCAGGGTCTTTGTGGTTCCATACAAATTCCAGTAATGTTTGTTCTATTTCTTTGAAGAATTCCTTTGAAAATTTAATAGGGATTTTATTGAATTCATATATCACTTTGAGTAAGATGGACATTTTAACAATGTTAATTCTTCCAGTCCATGAGCAGGAAGCATGTGGGTTATAGAAACATGCTACACTTAGGGTGTTATGGCTACTTTGAGTTTTCACACAGGGAACCTGAGTATCTTGATTCCAAGAGCATCTGTTATTCCTCAGCTGCTCATTCAATACTGAGTGGCTACTCTGTAAGTTATACACTTCCAAATAAAAGAGACCAGAACCCTCATGTAGCTTGTGTTATACAAAGGAAAGTAACGTATCCAAATTACATAAGATATAAGCAACTTTATACAGTACGTTAGACAGTGAGAAACACGGAAAAAAACAAACAAACAAAAAGTGGAGCAGAGTGAGGCCAAATAGCAGTGGTGATATTAAGATGGTGGTTTGGGCAAACCTCATTAAAACTTGAAAAGAGTGAAGAATTAGCCAAGCAGTACCTCCAGGAAGTGCACCACTGGCAGAAGGAATCAGAGGAGTAGAGTCAAAGGCAGGGGTCTACCAGGTATGTTCACAGATGAGTAAGGGAGACACTGTGGCAGGAGCCAGAAGAGCAGTGGAGAAGTATTAGCCATGCCAGACCTTGAGATAACTGATTCATTCTGAGTGAAATTGAGAGATGCCAAATGGATCAAAATCTGAAAAAAAGAATACTTTGGGTTGCTCCGTCAGACCATGCCCTAGGGCATGAGGGGGGACTGCATGGATCCCTATTAGGAAGATGAAGCTCTAACCTAAGAAAAAGGTAGTCATATTTTGGGGAAGTTAGAAATGTCTAAATCCTTGCTATATCTCAAAGGTAGAATCAGCAGGATTTCCTTTCCTATGCACCAGATGTGGGATGTGAGAGAAAGAGTAGAATTTAGATGACTCCAAGGATTCTGGCCTAAGCAACCAGAAGGTAGCCATCAAATGAGTTGGGGAAGGCAGAAAGTGGAACAATTTTTGCAGGAGATCAGAAGTGAGTTTTAAACTCACTGAATTTATGATCTCCACTAGACACCCAAAGAGAGGCAGTGTAGATGAGTTTAGCATTTGGGGAGGACTCTGGTTTGGAGAGGTTAGAGGAGGGTGACCTATGACTGGCACGTAGGCTTACCAGGGGGAGCATAGACAGATGAGGTAAAGACCAAGGGCTGAGCACATGTACATGTGTGACACACAATATTTAAAAAATGTCATCTTTGACCATTTTAATATTGATCATATTTATTTTATTCACAGTGCTTAATTGGTTTTTGTATTAATTTAAGTTAGAAAGCAGTGACCTCAAATACATATGGATACTTGCCCATCAAGACTGACAACTCATGGCCCATAGGATACTTATAGCAATATATGTGTGTGTGTGTATTTGTTAAAATTAAGGAAGATTAAGACTACCTCTAGTGATCACTACCCATTTATCTAATATTTAAAATGCTAGACTTGAGAAAGGACACAGAAATGAATGGGAAGATACAGTAGCTGTTGATAGTGAGTGGATAGTCTGAGCAAGAACACAGAACTATGTATTAAATGTCATGGGGGAACAACAAAGCACTCAGAATTTAAAAAAATCTTCATTATGAGTTCATGGCTTAAGATAAGATGGTTGGTAATTCTGGCGTTACCATGGGCATTTAATTGTATGTATAGATCAGTACACATGTTTGTCCATTAACTTTTGGAATGTGTGAATACCTGAGGACTTCAAGCTTTAGATGGTTGAACAAATGGGTAAGGGTTGTAGGGACAAGGACAAGAACAGAGGCAAGTTCAATGATGTGTCAGACTGAAAAGTCTGGGAAACAATGGAAAAGAACTTTCAAAGAAAGGATTCAGGTCCCACCCATTCCTTTCATGTTCTGCCAGCCTTCTTTGGAATCCCACACTCATTCACCTTTACCTGGACCTCTGGCTTTCACCAGTATCAAGAAAGGCCTTTGAAACCAGGTTTTACTTATAACAGCACTATAGGGAGGCCGGGTGGGAGAGAGACAATCAGTGAGGGGGGCGGGGGAGGGAAGAAAAAGGGCACAAAATGGAATAGAAAAGAACACAAGGGACCATGGAGATGGATCACGGGTGAATTGGTGGTGGGCTACCCAAGGGGAATACAAAATGTAAAAGACATAAATAACAATAAAAATATATATAAAAAAAATAACAACAACAAAACTAAGGAAATCTAAATAAAGTATGGACTTCAATAATAAAAAAAAAAAAAGAAAGGCCTTTGATCTGCTTAAAAACTGGGATTTGGGGGCCTCCCTGGTGGCACAATGGGTTAAACCTTAGCACTATTAAGCTATCAGCGGCCACTGCAGCATGAGCTCTAGCCCCAGGCAGGGAGCTTCCCACATGATGCAGCAGACCTCTCCTGCCTCGCCTGCTGCTCCCCTCAGCAGTGTACTTCAGTCGATCTACCTGTTCTGCTCCCCACTCTGTCTCTGGTGAATCCTCTCACCACCCCACAGCTCTGGCCTGCACCCTAGTTCTTGAATGCATAAATAAATAAATCTTTAAAAAATAAATAAATAAAAACAGGGTCTTGGAAGGTAATGAGGTTCCAATGGGTTCTTGATAGAGAGTCCTTGCAAGTTGCCAGCCTCAAAGGAAATTTAGGGTCCTGCTACTACTGGTTCCAACTATGGCAGCTTGGTGAAGTCCGGAAGTCTGTGCATTATTTTTACGTTCTGAATCAAAGGTGGAGTTGGATCTCAGCATGGAGAGTTGTATTCCCATTTAGAAACTCTGATGTCATAGTCAAACTTGCTACTGTTCACAGTTAGGTTCCCCATTTGATAGTTGAGGCTGAAATCTTTTTTGAAATCAGAAATTTGAGCTGAATTCCAGGAAATGCCCTAATGATGAAATCTGGGAAAAGGCAAATGTGCATAACAAAGGAAGTGGTAGGAGTCCCAAAGCTTGAGTCATTCAAAACCATGGTGAAGACATCGCTGGAAAAACGTGGGAGCAGGGTCTTCCTCAATGGAAAGCCCATAAAGTGGTCCCAATGATATAGTTGTCCATTACTCACGCTACTGGACAAGGACCGACTTCTACACAAGCCTTGCTTTCCTTTGCTACTGTCTTCTTAGGGCACAAATAAAGCAGAGCATAAATCTTTCCATTTCGCTCATGCTCCGGACATAAATCTCTCTTCTTTTCAAGTACAAAGTTTCAAAAACAATCCCAGAAACAAAATAAATGAAAAATAATAACTCTAGTAATGACCAATCAATTTTATAGGGCCAGAGACATATATTATCTCATTCAAACCCCAGGCCATCCATGGTGGGTATTCTTATTCTGTAGGACAGATTCTAAGATTTGATGACGTTATAACTAGCCTGGATGCTAACTTCAAATCAACTGTTGCAGTCATTCCTGTTCTCCTACTCCACCTCTCAAGAGAATTAAGAGTACAAAATCCCACTCCATGGTTTTGTGCTTTTTTTAAATGGAAGCTTATTAAATTACTAGGAGAAATTTATAGTTGACTAGAAAATAAAGTTACACAAAGCAGAACTCTATCCACTACCCAAATAAACATTTTCTTTGCTTTAAATACAGCCTTTCTTCCTTGTTGTGGAATCCACATAAGATATGGTCTCGCTTTGCTCCCCCAAAATGCATAATGCACATATTGAGTCCATACTTCACACAATCTCCTTTCCATCCTTAGGTCACCAGGAACCTTTCTCATTATGCATCTTCAATTCTTCTCCAATGTTTGTTTCCTCTACTTGTAAAACCTGTTCAAAGAGTTTCCACCCAAAACCCACTTCAGTTTTGTGCCAGATTTTAACCTCCTTCCTACTCTTCTCACATTCCTTTAACTCCTGCACTTCTTTCCAAAGGTAGCTGATATCAGGCCTTCCTTTATTTTCTCCTTAATGCCTTTCAGACTCACTTCTTCCTTAATCTCTCCTGACATACTGATGGGAGGTGTGATGAGCTTAATCATCTCATCTCCATCCAGAGCAGACCACCAAACCTTTTGAAACCCCCATGATTTGGCTTCTGTAACACAGTCACAGATTGTATCTTCTAGCCTCTCTCAGAAATAGGCAATTCAGATGGTGGAAGGTTATTGGGACACTGGCAGTGGGCTGGGTGTGGAAGTATATTTTTGTAAAGATTTGAACCTATAACCTCTGGAGCAGACACAGAGATGTAAACTTACTTTGCCTCAATAACATAATTTTTTAAAAGGCACTTCCTGTTTAGTTCAGCTCATTTTATTTATTTTTTAAGATTTATTTATTTATGCATACGACCTGGGGCACAGGCCAGAGGCGTGGGGTGGCGAGAGGTTTCACCAGAGACAGAGTGGGGAGCAGAACAGGCAGATCGACAGAAACACACTGCTGAGGGGAGCAGCGGGCGCGGCAGGAGAGGTCTGCCGCGCCATGTGGGAATCTCCCCAGCCAGGTGTCCAACTAGCTGCCGACAACTCCACAGCACAGCGCTTAACCGCTGCGCCACCAGGGAGGCCCTCGATAACATAATTTGGGGAGAAAAAAAAATAATGTCTCTTTTCCAGTACCATTTTTTCTCTTAAAGACCCTCACACAAAACCAGCTTATTCCAAAAACTTGACTTCTACATCAATGAAACCCTGATCTAAGTCCTTTATCCTAAACAAATCTACTGAAATTTTGATCTTTGCTTTTGAAATTCTCATGGAAAAGACCAACCTAAAGAATTTGCCAGCCACCTTTGCTTCACTGTACCCCAAACTGAGACAGTTTTCCATAACTCCACCTTGGTGGGGGTGGTAGCATCATCTTAATGTTCTTGTCTCTTGGGATCGAATACTTAAAATCACCATTGACTCCCCCTTTCCACTTTTCACATCCAGCATGTTGTAAATGTCCCTCTCCTGCCTCTGAAGAGGGGTGTGTGTGTGTGTGTGTGTGTGTGTGTGTGTGTGTGTGTGTGTAAAACTACAAAACTGATTGGCAGGCTTCTGTGAGACTGGGGTTCGGATTAATAATGACAGTGCCAGGTAGTGAGTAAGATGTTCGCTTTGGTCAGACCACTCCTGGGATGCAAAGAAAATCACTGTTTTTAGACTTACTTGTCTACAGAATATTCTCTGCACTGGGGTCAAAACTTTCTCCCAACTTAAGTAACTGGAGTCCAATGTTCTGCTTTCATAAAGCATGTCTCTCAATAACAGGTACTAATTCCCTCTGAAATAATTCCTTCTGTTCTTCAGTTCGGCCACCAAGCAAACTTGATCTTCAGTGGTAGTCATAACGATGATAAACAAGAACAGTTACCAAACTTGACTTTTATATTCTCCATTTGATTTTCAAAATCTTCTGATGGAGTGCATACTCCTATTTTTCCTGGATGAGAATACTGACGTCCAGAGGGCTAAGTATCTTCCCAGGATCACTCAGCTAGTAAGTGGCAAAACCAGATGCAATCTGACACTCACATCTTACATTTGTAACCACCGAGCTGCACTATCCCTCTAGAGGTCTGACATCAGTCAATGTTATTTCTTCTCTTCCTCCCCACACAACTAGTCAGTTAAGACACAGCGGCCTTGGCTCAGCACAGCTGACAGTTACTGAACCCCCCCACTTTGTACTTTCGTGCCAGTACGTGGCCAGTTGTACCCCAGCTGGTCTGCTCATGGAAGATGTCCACTCACATCCTGGTCATCTTTAATACCCTCACACGGTTCCTCGGGAGGGAAAACGGTGGGAATGGCCATGGATCTATGCAGATTGAGTGCCTTCGGCGATGGGATGTGAAATCTTGGCATGCAGTTGGCTGTGAGTCATTGGAGTTGTATACCAGAGAGGACAGCAGGAAACCACAGGCCCTGGTTTTGCTCTTGTGGCAACAATCTTCCAAGAGGAACCACTGTGTGGTTCAGTTGTTCCCCAATGGCCACCTCCCCATCAGCACTGGACTGTTTGTCTTGGCCAGTCAGCAAGTGGAACCCTTCTTGGCTCAATTAGTGCTACAAAAGGAGACACATTCACTTCCTGAACCTCCATTCCCTGCTCTGGCTATGACAGCCATTTTGTACAGCCCCTTCCTGCCATCTGAAGACATCTTTATGGGCAGTTGGGACACAGGGACTCTTCACCTTGGCAACAGCTTCTCAACAAGTGAGCAAATGGTCTCTGAAGAGGTCTTGGTTCCTGAGTGAGCAGAACGTTTATCCTCTAGCAACAAAAACTCTCCAGCTCACAGGTTCACCGTCCCTTGATATAAGATGGCGCCACCCACCACAGCTCCGCTGAGGAGTCTTTCACTCTCGTGTGGACATAACTCTTCTCTTGATTCATTCCTGCTGAGATCAGTGCAAAGGTCACATTCACCTTCCAAAATAATTCAGTATCTTTCTTTTTCATAAGAAAATATTTTTATTAACTTATTTTTCTGTGAGTGGGTACATTGAATGCTATTCACGCTAAGGTAAAACATTCCTGGCTGTCAGGAAACTTGAGATTTACTAAATACGTGAGAAGTTGGGTGTACTGCTTGGTGGTGGGAGATTGGAGTTGAGGGTTAAAGGAAGCCTGCGTGAGCCTTGTCTTTTTCCGTGGAACAACTAGACAAGTCTCATTATCCTCATCTATAAAACAATTGAATATGGACCACTCTACTGGGGTTGCTTGTGAGGATTAAATTAGATAATGGCGTATCAAGAACTTGGCAAAGTATCTCAAACTTAATTAACACCCCGTGGCTGCAAGTGTTTATTATTTCTCATGTTCAGGATGTGAAAGCATGTACAGGGCTTTTACCTAATGTATATAAGCCACTTCTTCCAAAATGAAATTGGATAAATCAAGGTAGAAAACAGTTTCAGGCATCTACCCCAAGCAAGAATGTATGCTTAGAACGAAGGCAAAGTCTGTGGAGAGAAAGCGGTTTCTAGCTTAAATGATAGTTTTTGTAGTTCTCGGGCTAAATTTCTTCCTTTAGGGTCAAAGATACATGGCAGAAAGCTTCTGCTTAATGACGCTTCCAAATCATCCATCCGCATCTGATCTAAGGTGACAGACCAGCCACTCTACATTGAGAGCCTCCCAAGGTCGGATGTTGCGGTGCTCTCCCATCACAGACCAACCTGCGATTATTTCATCGCTGGACATGGCCACCCCGCAGAGGTTCCAAGTGTGATGTGTGTCAGAGCTCATAGGGCTTGCAGATCATACGATTATATTTAACATGTCTGAGTCTCCTCTATTCCTATGCAGGAACACAATGTTTGCCTCAGTAGATACTCAACTTTTCTGTAGTTAGAATGAGTGAAGATGTCTGGGAAATCCTTTTAGCCGAGTTAATATTGGCCTTGATATTGAAGAATGAGTAGAGATTTACCAGGTAGAAAGGGGAAAGAGCATAACAAGTGAAGGTTAAAGTGTTGATAAACTTTGAGCCATGAACGTGTGTGGAATGTTGGGTGACAGATGGTCAGCATGAGGTGAGACAGTCTATGTGAGGTGAGAGCTGAGACTGGATGAAGAGGGTTGGACAGTTGGGAAAGGAGCTTGTATTCCATGGTAAACGTCATCTAGTAATCTTTGGAATGAAGCATGTTAGTACTCATTTCACAAATGAGGGGACTGAATCCTAGAAGGAAAAGAGATAAGAAGCAGTTTCTGCGCTATCATCAAATTTGTGGGCTCCTAAGTCTTAAAGTCCAGCCACAAAAATATCAGCAACTCTCAGATATTTTCTAATTTAGGCCAAAGTATTTGGCAAAAATTCAGTAGCCCTCCTGTCTTTTCTCTCTTTCTGCCATGTGGCAATTCTCTGACAAAAATAGAGGAATAAGAATAGGGAATCCTGGAATCTTCTTGTTGCACCATCATGGGTAAGGCTAGTGCAATAGTGGTTGAAGAAGATGGTCTCCAAGGTCACTTCCAGTTCAAAGTCATGATTCCAAGTTGCAAGGATTCATCAACAGCCTACATTAAATAATGGTACCATGGTCATGCAGTTAGTTAATAGTAGAGCTATTATGTAAACCTAAACCATCGAGTTCTGTTCTTAGTTTATTTCTATTTTTATTTTTTTAGCATCTTTACATTATCATGCTCCACTGTTTTATCCAATATAATAATGACATTTCCTGGCTTGTTGTCATTTGTAATTTAAGGACTGCAGTTGTTCTCAAATTCAGACTTAAAATTCATTTTGGGAGCGAGAGGGTTTTGTGGTCTGTTTGATTAAAATTCTGGAACATGGAGTCTTCAACTTCTCTTCCATTCAGCTGAGGGTTTGCTTTGGAAGGCATCATGGAATGGGACCCCAACCAAAGGATGAGAATGTTTACAGCAATTTTTCCCTCTACTGTGGGCTGGCCTCTAGGTAGGAGGCCCCTGGAGAAGAAATTCATTAGTCTCATTGCTCTTCTTACCATAGTCAGTGTGGCCAGATTCTGCTGTAGAGGTGAGGATGTGGGAGTGGGGTGGGGGGTGTTCATCTGTAATGAAGTGCATCAACATCAAGTAAGCCCTCCTTTTCTCTTGGCAGTTCAAAGTGCAGAGGTGACACATCCTGTTTGAAATTGTGGATGGTATTTTCAAATACTTTAAGACTGTACTTAGTATCAAAGGCAAAAGGTATGTGCTTAAAGGTAATAACACCTTATTGGCTTAAAGACACCTCACTGGTTTTAAAATGCTTTCTTGGTATGGAGTGTAAATGTGATTGGCTTTGAACTCACCCCTGAATTATGAAAAGCTTTTGTCCCTCTCTTGACTGCCATATGTTTCTGACCCCCCACCCCCTTCACCAGGTTCTTGCTGAGACCATCAGGTGGCTATAAAATCTGACATCCTGAGTGAAGGAATCCAAATATGTTTCTTATTGAGTAGCCAGGTTGGTTGGGTAACTCCACAGCTAGCTGTAGATCACTTTTATGGATGGTAAGGGACATGTCATCTCAGTAGCATCTGCATGGAGTATCTTCCTGGAAGATTCCAGGCTGACGAAGCCCCAGGTGTGAAAGTACGTTTTTGTAACACTCCTGCTATGTAAGCCAAGCCCACTGCTCAGCACATCCTCAGCTCTGCTAACACCTCTTCTCTCATGAGCTTGATAGCTAATCTTTGGAACTGACTTAAAAGGTAACTTTCTAGATCCAAGCACGTCACTCTCCTTCAAATGCTGAATTCACTTTGTTACCCAAGCTCTTCGGTCTCTGACATCCAGTAAATAATTGTCCACAGCTGTTGCAAGTTGGTTTATCCTCCAATAAAGGTCATGATGACTGACTAGACATCAGAGGAAAAACTTCTAAAATTTAGTGTTTAGACTAACTTACATCTATGTTTATCTCTTTTGTGTTTGTTGTAACTAAATAGGCAAGTGTGGGTTGTGGTTAAAGCATGACCAGGCAACCTGGATGTCATGATTTGCTTTCTAGTTCTTTAGTGCTGACATCTGTGGAATTTTCTTTTTTCTATGCCTCAGTTTCCCCAGCTGTCATAGTTAGATCGTACTCAATGATTTCTTTTATAAACTTCTTTCAGAGGCATTAATGGAGATCGGCCTGTCCATACTTAGGGAAATTAAATACTAGAAACCAGTTCTCTTTATAAGACCAAGGGAAGCCCTATCCATCTCCACTGCTTGACATTTACAAACCCAGGTCTGCTGGAATATGCAAGGAAGATAGAACCACGCCACGTGAAAGTTTACCTTCAACACCAGGAGGCCAAAGAAGCAAAAGACCCCACATCCCAGCAGGAAGTGGGATCCATTGGTGCATTTCCATTTATAGGGGGAACTGAGAGAAGCGGGAAGGTTTCTGCCACGTACATTTCCAGATGGGATTTCTGGGCTTGGCTTATGGTGAGGCCCACACAAGCTCTCCAGCTGTGTCCTGGGATCTCTAGGGGGGAGGTCTAACAGCAGGATGAGGCAGGAGACATCCTCCCAGGGATAAAAATTTATTAGGTTAAAACCTAATGCAAACACGATTTTCTCCGGAAACACCAACAGAAGGAGCAAAAGAATAAGCAAAGATGATTCCAAAGAAAATGTAGCCCTCTGCGATTAATGGCTTGGGAGGAAAGCAGGGAGACTTTAGCAAACTATAGGCTGGGAACAAAGAATGAGGAACATCTGATGCTTTCTACAAAGGAAGCTCATGGCCCCTGAGTTGAAGCTGTTATCATCTCATACCTAGAACACTTCCAAGGCTGCAGAACAGGTCTCTATGACCTCAATCTCTACTTGTTGAATAATTTGCTTCCATCATCAGGCTCATTCAGGTACAGAGTGAGAGCATGATAAAGAGTAGAGACTTTGGGGGTCAGACAGACACAGAGCTCTCAAGGTTATTTGGCTTCGTAGGCCTCCATTTTCTCACCTCTAGAGTGGGGTTAATAATAATATGTGACTTGTAGGGCTCTTAAGATTAAATGAGATCACATCATGAGGTACTTAATGCATCAGCACATCAGAATCCCATAGGAATAGCGACTGTTAGTGCTCCTGAAATCATCACTTCTCCCCCTCACAACCCTTTTATCACACGCCATGACCCACGGAATAACGGGTTAGCTCATTTTTATAAACTATGACTCCACATGCTTTCTAGACTATGCTGTGGAAAAGCACTTTCTAAACAATGGGAAACGTTCTAAGTCATTGCTGTCCAGTGCAGTGGCTCCTGCCCATGAACAGGGGCAATCCAGGCACATGGACATGTGGCCTCTGAGCTCTCGGAAAATGGCTTGTACGACTATGATCAGTGGCCACTGTATTAGAGAGCGCAAGGCTTATTTGCACTTCCCTCAGAAGGCATGCACTCTAACCAAATGGATTTTTTTCACTTCTTTTATTTTTTGCCTTTCAACCTTCACTCCTAGAGGGTCCTGCACACAGCTGTGTGGTTTGTGTCCTGCCAAAAAGAGCCCAGCTAAGGGGAAAAGTAGGACCTGCATTGAGTTCATGCTCATGGCATCAGCTTGTGTCCTAGGAAGGAGCAATATCTGCAAGGAGGAGAGACTGTCTTTTCTAACTCACCTACTCAGCTCAAAGGTGCCTTATTACAGCAATGTCATTGTGCACCTAGCCTCCTACTAAGTGCCCCTCTGGTAAAAGTCAACCTGTCTTTTTTTTTTTTTTTTTTACCTACAAGCTGGGGCACAGGCCAGAGGAGTGGGGTGGCGAGAGGGTTCACCAGAGACAGAGCGGGGAGCAAAACAGGCAGATCAGAAGTACACTGCTGAGGGGAGCAGCGGGCGAGGCAGGAGAGGTCCGCCCCACCATGTGGGACTCTCCCCGGCTGGGCGTCGAACTCGCGTTGCCGCTGCCGACAGCTCCACAGGGCAGCGCTCAACCGCTGCGCCACCGGGGAGGCCCTCAACCTGTCTTTTAAGAAAAACCCAAATTCGTGTTCACTCATTAAACTTTCTCCTCTGAATTCTCAGAATTTTCTTTCATCTGTGAGGCATGGGGGAGGCCAGTGGTTAAAAGTTCGGTATCTGGGGCCTCCCTGGTGGCGCAGCGGGTTAAGCACAGCTTTATGAAGCTATCCAGAGCCACTGCAGCACGAGTTCGATCCCAACAAGGGACCTTCCCATATGGTGCAGCAGACCTCTCCTGTCTCGCCCGCTGCTCCCCTCAGCAGTGTACTTCAGCCAATCTGCCTGTTCTGCTCCCCACTCTGTCTCTGGTGAATCCTCTCACCACCCTGCACCTCTGGCCTACACCCCAGCTTGTATGCATAAATAAATAAATCATAAAAAAAAACAAGAGTTCAGTATCTGAAGTCATGGGCTACCTTTGTCACCTACTTGGCATGTGATCTTGGGCACGTTATTCTTTCTAAGTCACAGTATGTTCACCTACACCATGGACCAACAACAATAGCAGTTAGCAGTTTTGCATTTCTATTTATTCAAATTTTCTGTCATGGTTTGAAGTTCCATGGCCTGTCAGCCAGTGATGGAATAAGGTCGTTGTAGGCAAGAATTATTATTTTTTTTTAAGATTCACTTACTTGTATATGCTGTGTACATGTATGCTTATAATAACTGCAAAAGGGATATTTGCTAAGGAGTTTTCTGAAACCCATGTACTAGTGAGAGGACAATGTATGAACAACGAGAAACAGGAGAGGGTAATGAAGTATGATGAGGGAAAGCTTTTTCTCTGTGTCACCATAAGAACCATGAAAAACCAATAAAGAAAAGAAACACACTTAATGACCCCAACTAGACAATGACTAGGACTTCTTTTCCATATGAGTAACTCTCACCTGAAGGAAGTGAGTAAGCAATGTAACCACACGCACCCCTCAGGGTCATGGGTACTTGGCAAAAAAAAAAAAAAAAAGACAGACTTGAGTCTACACGTTGGCTTTGCAGCAAGTGGCAATGTTAGGACTTATGAAAACAATCAAGTCCAGTCCCTTTTCTCATCCTTAACTTCAAGTTTTTAATTGAGTTCTTTTTTTGTTGCTTTGTTTATTTTCAGGGGAGAGCAATAGAAACCCCAACTCAGAGGGACGTAAGTCAAAGAGAAATAAAAGATGGTGTAAAAATCTGACTGTTTCCCAGGAAGTTTCAGGAGCTCAACTATGTGATCAAGGAGGAGATACTTTCCCCACTCTGTTTTGCACAGCACCAACCTCAGTCCAAAGCTGGTTCCCCTTGACATCGTGAGCTAAGTAATCAGCCTAGGCATCATCTTATTGGCATGGAAAGGAAAGCCCTAGAGTAGCAAACATCGTGCCATGCTTCCTTGCCCATCCCCATGAGAAGAAATTGAAAAATTTCTCTCATGCCAGGAACTTAAACTCATGCTCTTCAATCCAATGAGGCCAAAACTGTTCTCATGCCTATTCCCAGATCAATCACAATCTCCCTGAAAAATACCAAGCCCTGATTGGCTTAAAGTAAAATTTACCCCTGAAGTTGAGCATAGAGAGACTTCCTAAATATAATTATTCCCAAGTATTCCCAAGTAGACAAGAAAGAATACTGTTGGAAAGGCAACCAAGTATGTCTTCCTACTATGAGCTGCTTTCTGGAAAAATGAGATGACTTTATAACTCACTCAAGTTCCATTTCATTCTTCCATCCATTCACCCAGTCACTCAACAAATATTTATTGGGTGCTTACTTTGCAACCCCCCCCTCCCAGCTCTAGGCAAGCTTATGAGGCACCTCAGAAATTTTTCAAATACCTCTGTACATATTTTTCATTCACTTGCCCCATATGGAGAAAAGTAGCCATATAAAGAGACAGATGTACTCACGTGGCACCTTTTAAAAAAACCCAAGCTCCTAACACTCAGTTCTCACATTCAGATCTTCATAAATCTGGATTCCAAGGGGACCAGGTCACGATATCATTTTGGGCCATTGTCAAGGAGGATTTACGATGGCCCTTTGCATGACCCAACCATATGCTGTGGCTGGGGAAATACTCTGGTTAGGCTGCTTTGACGTATGCATCGATGACAAAGAAAGTTACACCACACCACAGGAAAAAAACAACACAAAAACATTCCCCAACTTATCAGTGAACCGCCTGTAGAAATAAAAGCCTTCTTGGTAAAATCAAGAGATGATTAAAAATAATTAATGGATATTTCCCGAAAAAGACATAACAGTTGGAGGATCTGGAAACCAGCTGTCGTAACATTTCTTGAGAAGAAGGTGCATTTTATTGGCTCCATGAAATGTGTGCCTTTAGCCCCAAAGCAAAAGACCAGGAAAGGCAGAGCCAGAGATAATGCTGCTTTTCTGTTCTTAGAGCCTTCCAGCACAGAATCCAAGTCTTGGGAAGCAAGGTGTGACCTTCTGAATTGACTTTATCTTTTCATGTGTATGACCAGAGAAATATGAAATTTGAGTGTCTTCCTGGGTGATCTGAGAGAACTGGGCCTCTACACACACACACACACACACACACACACACACACACACACACACACACACACACACACACACACACACCCCTACCTGAATTTCCAGAATGAAGAAGCCATGGAAATAAGGGAGCAAAATTCATTGAGCCTGTTGCCTCATCTATCAAATACAGATAATGCTATCTATATCATATCGGTAGATATAAACAAACTATCAATATCTAAAATACTAGCAAGGACAAGGAGTCGGGAGAGGGGTTGACTACAAAATGGCGGCATAAGGGAATTGCTTGGAGAGGTGAAAATGTATTGTTTATTGATAGTGTGGTGGACACATAGCCATATGCATTTGTTAAGCTAAGTTCTACACACACAAAAAGGGTAAATTTTAATTTATATATGTAAAAAGTAAACAAAATGTTCAGATATACAAATTTAATTAATGAATTCCTAAGTGTCAAGCTACATGTTCATGATTAAAAAATAAACAAAAACCACAGCCCTGACTGCTAGGAAGTAGTAATTTTCTAGGACAGACAAGACGTTAGCCTCTTCACCACTACTCTGGAAGATCTCTTCCCACACACGTGACTCTCTGGCTCTCAGCCTCGCCATGCTCCTGCCCCTGTACATATACTGGGCCCATGATTTCACTCAATCTTTTCACCTGTCCCCTTCATTTGGCTCATTCCTTTTCACCCCTGGGTCTTAGAAACCTCTTCCAGGAAGCATTTCTGGGAGGTCTTTTCTGGGCTCAGTTTTCGCCGCTCCCCAGCACATCACACCTGTAGCTCTGCTAACACGCCTGGCGCTCCCATACCCTGTGAGCTGGCTAGCGTGGGACTTTGCGTCATGTTTGCTCTTATACTCCAGCTTCCAGGACAGTGGATTTTTAGTAGACGGCAGGCATCTAGTAGTACATGGAGAGTTATAGGTGGAAACCAAATAAGGCCACTTTGACATTTCAACTTAGTCATGGTTCTTCCACTTGACAAGTAACAAGCGCCAACTTGAACGAGCTTAAGCAAAATAAAGAATTTACTCTCAGGATATTGGATATTGGAAGAGCTCTGGAAATCTAAAACCATCAGGAATGAGAAATGAGAACTAAAAACTGGAGAACAACTGGAAACCCAGGCGATTTTTTTCTGTATCTCTAATCTCCATTTTTTCCTGCAGATCAACTTCGTTCTTCCCTCTGCTCTAATTTCATTCTCCCTGTACCACATGTACTTGTGGGGAAAATAAGTCACCCTAACAACTAGTTGTTCCTTTTCTTTGAAAGGAAATAGTACAGACTAATATCAAGCAACTTAAGTTCTCAGTGCCACTGCCCCAATAAACAACATTCTGTCAACAACCCAACTGAGCAAGGAATCAGATTCTTCCCCAGTCAAGCCTCAGGTGAGACCACATAGACCCAGGAACACCTTGATCGCAATCCTGTGAAAGGAAGTAGAAGACATAGCTAAGCCATGTCTGGAATTCTGACACACTGAGATTGTGAGAGACTGAAGTACGCTGTTTTGAGCTGCTAAGTTTGTGGTTACACGACAATGGAAAACTAATAAAATTGTATAACATTTTTCAATTAAAAATATGAGAGCAGGTTCATAGGTTCTCAGAACAAACCTGTAAGATAATCTCCAAATCAAGGCCACACTTTTCTAGACGGTCAAAGAATAACTCGGTAGCCGCTGCCTGTGTGTTCTGTTGGAAAACCTACTCTAAAGAGGTCTAGTGGTGAGCTCACCTGAAGGCTTTGAGATTTCGTATTTAAGATGCTAACCCCAAGGCCTCCCTGGTGGTTAAACGGGTTAAGTCTCAGCCTAGGAAGCTCTTCGCCGCCACTGCAGCATGAGTTCGATCCCCAGCCAGGGAGCTTCCCACATGGCGCAGCAGACCTCTCCTGTGTCCCCGCTGCTCCTCTCAGCAGTGGATGTCAGTAGATCTGCCTGTTCTGCTCCCCACTCTGTCTCTGGTGAATCCTCCACCCCACTTCTCTGGCGTACACCCCAGTTCTTATATGCATAAATAAATATTTTTTTAAAAAAATATGCTAACCCCAGGGGTTGAAAATGGCAGTGATCCCAAAGGTGGTAAGTAGGAAGCTGGGAAGGACTGTGGGAAAGACAGTGAGGAAGGTGTCAGGCTGGAAGCTTCTGTTCTGGAGCTTGGTCTGCAGGTTGTCTTTCCTCTGCCTGAACTAACTGTAGCCTCATAGACACTGACTGCTGGTACTACTATGTTGTAGGGGTTGGGGGGAGAATATGGATTTCACAGGCCTACGTCAAAGTAGGGGTTCTGATCTCTCATTCTCAAATGTAATAACTAGCTGTGGTACAGCTAATGCACTGGGCAGGAAAGACAGCTTCTTCCCCCACAAGGAGCAGGGGCTGACTGTAATGATGGAAACATACATCCACACAATTGTCTCAGAAACAGACTTCAATGATAAAAACCACCTTTGGTGTCTGTTAAAAAATCCAGATTTCCAGACCTCTTGCTTGATTAGGTCTAGTAGGTCTAGGTGGGACCAGGAATCAGTGCTTTCAATAAGCCCTCGTGTGACTTCTCTCATCAGGGAGTTTTGGGAACCTCTGATATTAGTGTTTGTGAGGTTTGGCGGGGTCATGTCCATGGTTCTTACCATAAATTAAAGAAGGTTTGAGGGCCAGGGTTGGAAAATGATGCCAGGCTGAGACACCCTGCTCTGCTCACCCCTGCCCCCAGTCCCACTTCTGTTTACCTCACACAAGGCATTCCCATAGCAAAGGACTGATGGATGCACTTCCCAAATGTTCTGGGTCAAGAGCTTCCTCTAACCCTCCCCACGGGCCACCCACATGCACTCACAGAACCCTTGAAGAGCTGGTCTGCTAAGTCTTTTTGAGAAATTTGCAAAAAAAAAAAAAAAACAAAAAAACAACAACCAACCAAACCATAAACAACCAAACCAAACAACAAACCATGCAGCAAAATTAGTCCTCCCAGACAAATGAATATAAGCCTTCATGCTTTGGAGCTCAGCCAGAGCCCCTCACTCTTCCTCCCCCCACTTTTTCTGGACCAGACAGCTCAGTCAGGTTAGCTACTTTCTTTGCTTTGTCTTTTGTTCTTCCTTGTCAATCCTGAGCCTCTCCCCAAGAAGGGACCATCCTTCGCATCCTATCTGCTCTCACAGATTTCAGCTCACTTTGATTCCAAGAGGTACCTCTAGTGCAAAGTTGGTCTGCTCAGTGTTGACACAAGCAACTCCTCTCCTTGCACATACACAGACAGCCTTGAGCAGGGCGGGGGTGGGGTGGAGGGGGGAGGCCACGTGTTCTTGAAGGGCAGCGTGGAGCCTGACCTTCGAGGAAAATTCTATGGCTTCTGTGCTCTCTCTACCTGGCTTGGCCCCTACGTTTCTGGCCAGCCCCACTGACTGCTGACTAAGAGTCCCCTGGGATGAGGCCAGTCAGGAAATATTATTTTCTATAGGGCTATGACCAAGGAAAGGCAGGAATGGACACCTCCTATAGAACAAATGGGCCTAATATGGTCCCTGGCAAAAAATTAGTGCTCATTAGACCCCATGAAACCACATGGCTTTTTGTCTCCAAGGAGTGGGGTTTTTCACAGACACACTTGATGAGTCCAAAGTACTAAAGCAGAATTGAGTTCCTTTATTCCTGTAGTTTGAAAGCAAAAAAGAAGATGCTGTTACTGGAAATACTTGTTTCAACTCATTTCTTGTCTTCCATTTTCTCCAGACCCAGCAACCGCACTGGAACAACCCTTACCACACACACACTCTCACACACACCACACACACAAGGACACACAGACCCATCCAGCATGCACACTAGCACACACCCCTGCCAGGTCTGGCATATCGGGGCCCCTTTCTCCTCTTCCACACACAGTGTTTCATTATGAAGCCTGACTCAGCCCCTCCTACCACCCAAGTCAGACCCTGTCCTCTGATAGGGGGTCCTTGAGAAATCACGGGTCCATAAGATGCCCATCCCTAAAGAGAAGATGGGTCCATGAACGTGCCGCAGCCTATTTATCACGTGAGCTATTACACAGGCAAGCGAGAAATAATTGATACACCACTGCTAACAGCCAGAATGTTCAAAAACTCTGGAGATAAGGAAACTAAAACTGTTCCTCTTTGCCCCCCGCCAGGCTGTGAGCCTCATAGCAAGTGACCCCAGACCTTGGGCTCTGGGCTTCTCTAGCAACTAAATCACGTGTCCCACTTGGCACAAAATCTCCCAGAAGGACTCATTATTGGGTAGTTATAAACAGGTAAGTGATGTACATTTGTTAGTTAATTCCTGCTCCAGTCCATTGGAGAGGATGTATTCTAATATAAGGGTAGCACTTAAGTGTCTATCTACTTCCTATCAAACATTGTTCCTAGTTTTAATGAAATTAGCTCATTTAATTTTCACTATAGTGTCACGAGGCAGGTATCATTGTCCCTGGTTTCTGTGTGGGGATGTGAGGGACAGAGATGTGACACTCCATGGGTAATGCCTCCTGTCCAGCACAATACTCAAGGGGAGAATTCACTCAATAAAAACCCCTGGTTGTTTTGAGCTATCATATAATAATTTTCGAATGTCCTTTTATAAAGCATCCTCAAATAAATCACTCACTTCATTGGATCTTTCAAAATCTGGTGAAGGAGGAAGAGCCCACACTTAACTTTCATGCTTTGTAGGTAAACAGCTGAATCCGATTGTATCCCCAACTGGTGAGCAATGGTGGCAGCACCGGAACCAGCCCGGGTCTCCTGATTATAAGTCCCTTACCAGCTGGACTCCTGCGGCCCGACTTCCTCCCCTGCGTCAGTCACGATACTCCCCTAATGAAACCTCTTGGAAATGTCCAGCACCCAGCTCCTTCAGCCTCTCTCACTAACTCAGCCATTTTATTTGTCCTCAAAGCACTTTTTTCACCCTTTGTGTTTCCTCTTTTTAAAGACTTCATGTATATTGCTATCTCTGTAGGGGCAATGACCACATGGGTTTCCAGCTGTAGCCAACATCAAGCACAGCGCATAGCACATAGTAAGTGCTCAACAAAACTCGAGGAATGCACGTTACACCATAGCGCTGGGCTCTGAGCAAACACGTGTGCGGGGTTGTGGGAAAAGACCAAACTGGAGGAACAAGCCTACGTGGATATGGTAACCTAGGGAAGACGTCTCAGATTCTCCCTCCAAACTAAATCAGCGCACTGAATGTGATTTGCTACTAACGTCTGAACTTTGAGCTCTGGAGAAAATGAATAAAACAATAGGATATTACATAAAGATCAGACAGAAACATTACCTGAACTAAAAGAAATACACATACAAAAATAAAGCAGTTGATTAAAAAAAATTCTGCTTAGTGAAGGGGAAAACCAGATATTTTTATAGTTTCTGAGAAAAAAAAATATTAGATTTTTGTCACTTCCCAATCAGCTGTATCTATGTGTCTTAGAGAAAATATTGGCTCACCTTTTGCTGTTCAGTATTCATTGCTTGTCCCTAGACCAACAGGAAGGCCCCCTAGTGGCCAGTTACCAGTTAACTTCTCTCCTTGAAGGGCACATGCCAAAATTCTTAACTGCAATTACTCTGGGCTCTGTTGCATTTCTCGTGAAGCACTATTAGTCAGAAGCACTTTTAGAACCCAGTTTTCTCACAAATGGCTAAAAGTCATATTTTTGAAAATTAATTATTTTAAAATAATTTTAACAATAACGTGATTGTTACATTTTATTATACTGCAATCATATTATGTTAAGTAATTTAATACTTTTAATAATTCCTTGTCATTTTCTATGTTTACAAACACAAATACTTCCATTTAAAGCAAAGGGAAAACAGAACAATATTCTCTCTCTCTCTCTCTCCTTACTAATCTATTCAAAGGTTTTTCTTTTTCCTAACTATTTTTTTCTCCCAAAAAGGGGAAAACAAACCTTTATACATCAGGACACATTTCACACTGGAATGTCTATCAGTTTTTCTCCAACTTGAGTTTGCCTCAGTAGAATGATAGTATAATTTTAACTGGATGTATTGGAAATGATTTGTTTTTAAATATGAATAACTGACCTCATTTTCAAAAATATGAAAATATTACTTGAGTAGTATTAGGGTGAATGTTAAATCACTAGGAATTAGAATCCCGAGTGAAATATCTCAAATCTTTAAAACTAAACCACATAATAACTCAATGTATATATTTTTGAAAATAGGACATCTTCATTTTGAAAAATGATGGCAAAGGCATACATATTCTTAAAAAATATTTTAAATACCTTTCACTGACATGTATCCTTTGGAAACCCATCCTGTTACAAATAAAATGTAATTTCTAAACTCTTTCCTGTGATGATAGAATAGTGTGTGTTGTGCATTAAATGGAAATGTTTCAATCATTCTTTTAAAGGAAGCAGTAAAAACAAAACACACAACTCATAGTCCACTCCACCTTTGTGTAAAGTCAGTTTTCTTTCAAGATTCACATTTCATCTACATACTAATCCGAGTCCATGGTATTTCAGTATATGTAAGAGTAAATGAAAGACAGTGATGAAAAATAAGTGACTGATGAATTGCGTTTTGTGATTCTAGTACTCTTCCATCAATTTATATAGTTTCTTTTTACTAATCTTTATCATCTCATTTCATAGTTGAGTGACTTTGATCATTTTTTTAAAATGAAAACACACATAAGCATGTGTATGCATATTTTTCCTGATTTTTTTTATACAGAAGTATGCAAGACATATTTTCCCTTTCCAAAATATCATGTTTTATTGCTAAATTTATATATATATCATAATGGCTAGAGCTTCTTCTTGTATTATTATTAGTGGAAAGGTGGAATAGGAATTTAATACTGAACATGTAAGTTATTATTACCAAGATCATTCCTACCCATAAAAAGGCAAGATTTTCCCTTCGGCTATTTCAGTTATTTTCCAAGTTATGGCTGACATGACGCACTTTAAATGGAGATAACTTGGAGATCATTTGTGGCTCAATCGAGGCAAGAGACAAAAATATTTCCTTAAATATTCCTTGAACTCAATTAAGTGGTGCCCCCCCCCTCTCTTTGTGCTTTTATGGGAGATAACTAATTACGATGAAGTATTGCTGCTTTATTTTGACAACTTTATTTTAAGCTGTAGCTGTGGAGGAAGTGGAAAATTTTAAACATGTTAACCAAACAGATTAAAGAGATGCTTCCTTTGTGGGGGATGAACGACCAGCCTCCGACCTCCCCCCACAGCCCGCCGCCCGTGTCCTGCTGCGTGCAGACAACGCGGCTTGACGTCTGTCTTTTCCGTTAGAATATGTAATCACCCAGAGTCAGAAATGGAAAATGGGAGCCTCGATCATAAGCTCATAAAAGGCAATTTCAGTGTCAGAGTGGTGGACTGAATAAATACAGAAAGGATTTATTATTGGAGTTCTGCAGCGATGCTGGCATGGGCCGCGCTGCTGGGCAGCGTTCTATCGCCAGCATCCAGGAACCAGCATAGCCATCGAACCACTGTGCTCCCGGTGACAATAATGAGACCGGCTGCGTGATTGGTTGGCACGGCCACAAAAGACACATGCTGGCATGTTTCGGAACATAAATGATAGATCTGCTGCTGGAAGTTTATAATTATTTAATCAAACCCAGACTGCAGGACCTGGAGGGACATCATGTGTCCTCCTAAGACTGGAAAAAGGACAGAACTCAAAAGTTGACAGACTTGAGGGGACCACGGAGGCCAGGCGCTTTGTCAGCACGTGCTCTCCCTGGCCAGCCAGGGCCCATCCAGGCCTGCTGAGGGCTCACCTTCCTGGCTTGCGTCATCCCCCAAGATGCCCCCCGCCCACCCCGCAAGTGTAACTGACCTTTCTCTAGTGCTGACAGAAGTGGGCTCATTTGTCTGTCCTTTCATGGGAATGAAACCTATGTCCTCCTCTGAACAGAAACTGCTCATTAGATTCAACTCTTCTCCATAACACATACTTACACACACACACTCACACAGATGTACACACTCTCATACACACACGTAGGCTCACTTTCTCTCTCACACACACACTCACACATACAAAGAACTCGTGCCAGCTGCTTGCTTTATGTATACACAGTTTGAAATCCTGGAAGAACAAAAATATCCATCCCATTCAATCCCACATTCCATGTTTGGGAAACAATTACAGGCATGAAACATCGCAGGAACTGAGTTAATGGAGACCAGGGTCTTGGATGCAACCGGACTTTGCTTTTTAAATCGGTGTTTGATATTATCACAGTTAGGGCCTCCCTGCTGGTGAAAGGGGTTAAGTCTCAGCACTATGAAGCTGTTCAGAGCCACTGCAGCACAAGTTTGAATCCTCGCCCGGGAGATTCCCACATGGCGCAGCAGACCTCTCCTGCCTCGCCGGCTGCTCCCCTCAGCAGTGTACTTCAGTCAATCTCCCTGTTTTGCTTCCCAGTCTGTCTCTGGTGAATCCTCTCACCCTCCCACACCCCTACTTCTGGCCTACACATCCAACCTGTATGCATAAATAAATAAATCTTTTAAAAAATATATCATCAGTCAGATGAACAAAAAAAGAGGAAGGAGGGATGAATTTTCACAGGAATGAGTGTGTGTTTTGGTAGAAAGACAACAAATTATCAAATTGAATTCACATTACATTTCATCCTCTATGAGATTTGAAATTCAAATAAGGCGTTCTTTTGAGTTTAATTGTCACATGTCAACTTTGAGTTTTAATTTTAAAGTCCTAAGAAGTGGACTCTATTTGATATGATGTAACAAAGGCATATCCATTTTTATTAAAGAATATTAAGTTAAAGTAAACTGGCATTAAGATAAATGAATTCAGTGTGATCTTAATATAACTGATCGAAGTGTTAGTTCTTAAAACTTTTCTAGGAACTTTCCATTCTGGATTTCAGAGTCTTCATTCTGATTCCTCCTGCCCATTCCTGTATTTCATCTTTCTGTACAGAAACGCTTTAGAGGGTGGATGCTAGCAGCAGAGCAAATAGCAATTTCTCCCTACTCTTTTTGTGTGGGGATTCTATGTGCAAATTTCAAACCAGGGATAGCATATAACCTTTTAAATTATCCAAAATAGGTATTTTTCTCAAAACATCATGTTTTCTTCTTTACTAAGTAGCTATAAAAATTATACAAGTGGCAAATGAGTACATTTCCATTTCAAATAAAATGGAAAAAGTGAGCCCCCCCCCCCCCCGCCTTTGCTGTCTGATCCTACTCTCTAACCCCAGAGGTAACCATCAGTAATAGATTGGGTGTGTAAATTTCTTTCCTCCATATGCTCTTTGTAAGGAAAAAAAAATCAGAAACAAAGTATGGAAAATATTTAACCTTCCGCCACGATTATTAGGTTTTGATGTTTAAGAGGGAAAAATGCCCAAACACATAAAAGTGGAAAATCCCCAAACAATTTGGTAAGATATGCACTGTAGTTTTTTCATTCTGAAAAGTCCTCCAAAGGTTTGACAGACATACTTTCAAACATATGTAGAGACATCTCTACTTTTAGGAAAATAAACTAAAAATGAGGTCAATTTCTTAAAAAAATATAAAATCTTTTTATCAGTTTCCAAAGGGAAAAAAAAGTTACAAGGGAAAAAAATTAAACCATATTTCAACCACTCACGTCTTATGTTCAAGCAGTTTCATCTTTTTCTTTCTTCAGTGCTCTGGCATCATTCTTAAAAGGTTTTGTGAGTGTGGACATTTCTAAACCAACCTTTTCCAATGCTATAAATGTACATGTTTAAAAAGATGCTATTTTTAATTGGCATTTTAACAGTAAATAATCTTTACATTCTTTCTTTATACAACTTCAGTAATGTTAAAATAGTTTCTAATTAAACAAAGATATGGACTTATTTTATAGGTTGCGGTCAGTTCTCCAAGTTTAGTTTATAAATGAATTAAAAGTAATTCAAACTAGCAGAAAAGGATGGGATAATGGAGATGAATACCCAGCTAATGCATGAAATGATCAAGCAGAGATAATAATGAAATCATCCAGAGAATCTTGCACCTTCCTTTCCTGTCTTCTGAAGATGCATGGGAATTTCCGAGTTCATGTTGCAAGCATATTCCCTGACTAATAACTGACTGTTTACAGTTGCTAGCCTGTGCTGAATTTCTTACAGGGCATTAATTATCAAAGGTGCCATTTTCTTTTTTTTTTTTCTTTTTTTTTTGTTATTTATACATACAAGCTGGGGTACAGGCCAGAGGTGTGGGGCGATGAGAGGGTTCACCAAAGACAGAGTGGGGAGCAGAACAGGTAGATCAGAAATATACTGCTGAGGGGAGCAGCGGGCGAGGCAGGAGAGGTCTGCCGCGCCATGTGGGAATCTCCCTGGCCTGGTGTCGAACTCGCGTCGCCGCCGCCGACAGCTCCACAGCGCAGAGCTTAACTGCTGTGCCACCGGGGAGGCCCAAAGGTGCCATTTTCTATTGCCTGTCTGAGGAAGCTCAGGAACAGGACGACATTTTAAGTACACCTTTAGGCTACACTCTATCTTCACATGATGCTAAATGTAGAGAATAACAACAACAACAAACAAACTGAAAAACAACCAAGCTGTTGTCTGGCATCTTCTTGTTAAGAGATCTGGCCCAAGGATTGAAGGTTAACATTTTATTTGCTTTTTAAGTGAGATCCTGTGCAGAGAGGGAAGCAGAGGGGCAAGAACTCTGTAGCAAGAAGATATGTAGTAATTCTACTTCAGAAGGTACTGAGAGTGAAGTGATAGACGTAGTCCTTGACTTTGAAAAATATACAACCTGGTACAGAAAGCTAGACAAACTGCGTAAGATTAAAGGGTGATTTTGACTGAGGGCAGTAGAATGAACTCCGTACTGGAAAGTTCCAAAGGAACTGCATTAAAAAAAGTACTTCTGCTGGTTGTTGTGTTTTTCTCATGCTCTTTGTTTTCCTTTCACAGGGAAATGGAATTGAGTGATGGTTTGGTCATTTTCAACTCTACCAATTGTTTTCCTCCCCAGTAGAGTTTCCTCTAAATAGCTTCATTCAAATCATTCACCCAAGTATTTATTTACCACACAAGAACGATGTCCCAGTAATGTGTTGGCGACAGAATGACAGTAGTCAGTAGAACAGGCACTGTTTGGGGCAGATCAGAGTATTGCAGGGGGGTTGCAAGCATGGGGGGAGTCTAGAAATGAAAATAACTCACTCACAGGATTAAGGAGGCAGGAAGTAACATTAGAGGCAGGAAGTAACTTTGGACATGGGCAGAAGTGCAGTGACTCTTAGAAATAGGCAGGAGTTAACAAGGGGCCAGGCAGAGTGTCCAAGTTCCAGTATTGACCTCAGTGGGAAGCAATGTTGCAGGATGCTGCAAGTCATACTTCTTTGTCTATTTCTAAAACTCCTGATATGTCACTTGCACATGTATTCACGGAGTGGATGTAGGTTCTCTGTGGACAGGGATTTCTCTGGGCTAAATCACAGCCTCGACTCAGGCCCATCCAATCTCCTTTGGCTCTGAATGCACCGATGAATGTGAATGTCAGCGTTTATCCTCACAATGCAATCAGAATATGATTCATTGTTGTTAACTTTGCCAAAGCAAAGGGAAACAATTTTCTAGAATCTGCTGTTCCTGGTATCCCGGAAAGTGATTTAAAATCTGTTTGGGGAAATACTCCGCTTTGGCCTTGATCATGTCACATTACCTGAAGGACGTGACATCATAGAGCCTGACAGAGGCCAGGTTTGTGCTGCGCCCTCCCTGTGACCCTGATTTGAAGGGTGAACACACCTGGGAGACATCTAAGGTTCCTTCATAGCATTGGGCTATTTCTAAACATGGAGACAGAATTTGGGGGGAAAGATAGAAATATTTTTTGTGAGCTTATTCTAAATATGGTGCATTTCTCTATTAGAAACTGGTAGTTCCAAAGCGAGCAAGAAAACTTCCTTGCTAAAGCCATATGGTGTTTCCTCAAACTGATAAAAGTGGTGCTTCCATACGACCCAGCGATACCACTTTTGGGCATCTACCCAAAGGACACAGAAACGCTATTCCAAAAGGATACATGCACCCATATGTTTATTGCAGCACTGTTTACAATAGCGAAGATATGGAAACAACCCAGATGCCCAAAAATAGATGACTGGATCAAGAAGATGTGGAACATATACACAATGGAATACTATTCAGCATTCAAAAAAGATAAACACATGCAATTTGCAGCAACATGGATGGAACTAGAAGGGATCATGCTCAGTGAAATAAGCCAAAAAAAAAATAAAAATAAAAATATCGACTGGTCGAATGGTCTCACTTATAACAGGAATATAGGGGAACCAAATACAAGAGTGACAATCAGCGAGAGAGGGGGGAGGATTGGGGCTCAGAATGGGCGAGACAGGAGCACAGGGGACTGTGGTGACTGTTCAAAGGTGAATTGGTGGTGGGAAACCTACAGGGAATACACAGTAATGTAAAAGACAAAAATAAAAATAACAATTAAAAAAGAAAAAAATAAATTATAAGGGAAAAAAAAAAGGAAACTTCCTTGCTGCTGACTCTTGACGATTTCACGAGTTCAGGTAGCATTTATGGGTCAAGTCAATCTCATAAGGTTGAAAATGAGCCCTGAACCTCTCTATTTAGCTTTCATTAATGCAGAAGATTGACTGAACTGGCCTGTGAGCTGAGTTGTTTTGTTTTGCTTTTGCATTAAAAGAGAGCCAGGTAGATTATCTCAGTGGGAGAATTTCAAAGCCTTCTGTGGGGCCTATCTGCTTACTAAAGACTTTTTTTTTTAATGTATATATTTTTATTGTTATTTATGTCTTTCACATTTTGTATTCCCCTTGGGTAGCCCACCACCAATTCACCCGTGATCCATCTCCATGGTCCCTTGTGTTCTTTTCTATTCCATTTTGTGCCCTTATCCTCCCCTCCCCCGGCCCCCTCCCCACTTGCTGAGTGTCTCTCTCCTATTTGGTTTCCTCATAGTACTGTTATGAGTGAAACCATTCGATATTTTTCTTTCTTTCTGGCTTATTTCACTGAGTATGATCCCCTCTAATTCCATCCATGCCACTGCAAATTCCATGTGTTTATCTTCTTTGAATGCTGAATAGTATTCCATTGTATATATGTACCACATCTTCTTGATCCAATCATCTATTTTTCATTGCGTTACTGTTCACAATAGCAAAGGTATGGAAGCAACCCAGATATCAAAAAAAAAAAAAAAAAATAGATGCTTACTAAAGGCTTCTTAAGGAACAGCAGAAACTTCAACTTTCACAATAGGAGCCTTTCTCCAAGGGCTCCAGTACAATTTCTGTACAATGACAGCCTAGAGAAGAGGGGGAAGGAACTAGAAAATGAAGGCTGAAGACTAGATAGGGGCTAGCAAATAGATGTCAACTGTAATTGATTAGTCACTGCTGCATGGAGCACAAGGTTGGAAGGGCTGGAAAGTTGCATCTGCGGTCATTGGAAAGGGCGCCAACATCGATTACCAATGTGAGCCGGAGAGTACAGAGAAGGATGTGCCGGTCCAGATGCAATTACTTAGCCTCACTGTGAGTTATTCCCATCCCTTTAATTCAAACTTTCTATGAGTCTGTGTAGGTAAAAATTTTATTTAGAAACAATTTATATATTTTTCAAAGATATAGAGATATAAGAGGCTAGTACAGACCATAAATAACTAAGTGGTATGAGACTATAAATAAGATGGCATGATATTTACCAAATGACCAGCATGGAGTAATGCAGAGATCATTTATCTGAACACCTTATAATTGAGTATCACTGTCCATGCTAAGATAAGACGGTCATTCACGGTAAGACAGGTATTGTATTGACACAGTTTAGAATGAGGGGCAATATTAGTAAGGGTGATAGCCATAATAAATTATAATAGTAGAAACCTAGCTAGACTTTTTAAAAATCATCAATCAGGCACCAAGTCCTCTTCTGTGTTTCATACAGAAAAACCTTTCAATGAGGTACTGCTACATTCCCATTCAAAAAATGAGAAATATATTCATAGAAGTAATATACAAACTCACACAGCTAGAAAGAAATGTGAGGCTGTGATCTGAACTGAAGCAGTTTTGCTGAGTGTTCATTGAGTGTCAGCCAGGTTTTCAGCATTAAGCACACAGAACACCACCCTAGTATCGTATCGCAGGGAGAGACAGAGGTCAACATTTTGATAGTAAAGAACAATACAAGAAGGTCATAAAGCTCCCCAAGCCTAGAGAGCAGTTTCCCATAGCTACCCTCTGCACAACACAGTTTCCTTTCATATTCTGAGATTCTGCCTGGCCAAACACCTAGAAACAGCCACCAGGGACCACGCGAATGATTTTAATATTTAATATAGATGATGCCCAGAAGAACACGGAGAGTAACTAAAATCTGTGCAGGCTGAGAATAGACAGGTTTATACGGGTAATTTCTGAGAGCAGTACAGGGCTTTGTGCCTCCAAAGATTCACAGATTTACTTTGAGAATTGATGTGTCACATTCCCTCAGAAATGGCCCAGGTAGGGCTCTTCCCTAAAGGCTGCAGTCTATCCCGAGACCAGGCAGGCACATAAATAACTTAAGAGAAGACCAAATGTAAACGCCCTAAAGCTACTCATTCTAAATGGGTGGCAGAGGAAAAATACTCCGGAGGAGGGAAACTGAACTTGACTTTGAAGATTGAAGAGTAGTCCAAAAGGCACAAGGCATAGCATTTCCAGTGGCATGAACTAAAATGAACAAAAAATAAAAAAAAAAAAAAGAAGCAAGCCCAGAGACGGGTAAGCTCATTGCACATTTGTACTCTGAGTTTACGAAAGCAGCAGAAGACAGTATGTGAGACTCGGAGGAGGCGTGGAGGTGGGACGGGTGACTGGAAACATACCCGGTTCTTTAAAACCATAAAGATTTGGATTTATCCGACAGGCATGGGGGACCATGGAAAACACTGAAGCAGAGCCATGTCATATTCAGAACTGAATTTTTTTTTAGCATGCTTTGAAAATGTTTTTTTTTATTTATGTATTTTTAAATATACATATTTTTATTGTTATTTATATCTTTTATGTTTATATCCCCTTGGGTAACCCACCACCAAGTCACCCATGATCCATCTCCATGGTCTCTTGTGTCCTTTTCTACCCCTTTTATTACTCCATTTATTGCTGTGCAGCACGGCAGAAGCTGGACTAGGAGGAAAAATACTGGAGGCAAAGGCACCCAGCTGAAAGGCTACTTCAAAAGTCCGGTAAGCCCAAAAATAGATGACTGGATCAAGAAGATATGGTACATATACACAATGGAATACTATTCAGCATTCAAAAAAGACAAACACATGCAATTCGCAGCAGCATGGATGGACCTAGAGGGGATCATGATCAGTGAAATAAGCCAGAAAGAAAGAGAAAATTATCGAATGGTTTCACTTATAACAGGAATATAGGGGAGCCAAATAAGAAAGCGACATTCAGCAGGGAAGGAGGGGAGGGGGAGGGCTGACGAGGGGGGAAGAGGGAGCACGGAGGACTATGGTGATAGCTCCACGGGTGAACAGGTGGCGGGTAACTTATGGGGAACACACAATAATGTAAAAGATACGAATAACAAAAATAAATATCTATTATATTAAAAAAAAAAAGAGTTAATGAGGGTCTGACCGACCGAGGTCAGCAGAGCAGCTCGAAGGGGGAGAGGTGCATGGGTCCTTGTGGGGGGTGGAGCTGGCAGAGGTAGGGGTTGCAGTAGCAACCAGCTCTCACGGTCAAGGCCGGCATGGCTGCCCTTTGGGTCTCAGGCCCACATCCTATTTAGGTGGGGGCAGCAGACCTTGCTCTGGGGGAGTGGGTTAGCAAGTTGCCGCTCTAGGAGAACTGTGCTGACCTCTGGATTTTTTCTTGGGCCTTGACATTGGCGTGATCCCGACCATGGACATTTTCCTCTCAGTCATGGTTGTACTTTTCCACTTTAATGAGACGTAAAACCAGTTCCATTGGGGATTCCCGGGAGCCTGGCAGGGTGAATCTGGTCTTGGGATACAGGCACATGATAGCTTTGTTTTCAATCCTAGAATCTGGGGCTCGAGAAGGACCTTAACTGTCCGGTCTGATTCCCCTTGGGCAAGAGAGAAAGGCAAACAGACCAGGGGCCTCTAGTGGCGATGCTGACGCAGCCACCAACGCCTGCTCTTAGGGGCCTGAGGCTTTATGCTCTGCCTGTCCTAGGCTGCTCGGGAGCCACAGGAGGAGCAAAGAGACCCACGTTTATTCACAGGTCTTTAGGGAGGGAAGCAAAATGGCCTTGCATTATCACAGGCCAATAAAATACTAAGTTGCTATAGAAACAATACCTTGTCCTGAAAGGAATTCCCTGAGTTAATACTTCCATATTAAATTAGACTAATACTGTATTAGGCTAATCGGATATTGTGCTAATTCAGAGAGTGAATGAATTTAGATATGCACATTAGTACTTAGCTGGATTAAAACAACCCACAGCAGAATGCCCCACCAACCACAAGACCCTGTTCCCAAGGCTGCTGTAATTTTCTGGGAATGTCTCTTTCCCATCAGTTTTTACCGTCAAAGTCCCTAAGTGGCAGGTCTTCACATTGTTGACTTAAGGACATTTTACCTATATGCAAATTCAAAACTAGACACATTTTATAGCATGCTCAGATGACTCGAATGCTCTGCAAAGGCAAGTCTCCCTTCCTAGCAGACAGCTGGCGCTGGCCACCAGTACATGTGGTCGATCCTTTTCTTGTCCCATCCAGATGTTCTGCTTTAAAGAATGTTCCTGTGTCTACAGCACACCAGCCTGATTCAGGAGCTCCATGTGTGTGAGAAGTCAAAGGGCTCCCCTCTCAGATCCCTGCTCACCGCCCCTTCACAATAAGCAGGCGAAGGCTTGTGGGGGGATAGAGTGACGGAGCCTTTCTCCTTTTCTTGCTTGCAGATGTGGATATCCATCTAGGCTTTCCTTTCTAAGCCCTCCACAATCCGTGCTGGGGTGGGAGTATTTGTAGTACAAGAACATTATTCTGAAATCTGTCAGTCTTCATGTTAAGTGGATTCTTGCATGTTTGCGCCTGTGCTTATTTTTCAGTAAATTTATGTGTGGTCGTAAGAGCATTCTGAGACAGGGAGATTACTCAAGGAGCCATTGCACTCACTCAGGATGAATGGAAAGGGGGGATTTGGATTTGACTATTTCTATGATGTGGAAGTTCCTTGGGGCACTAGTCAGCTGTCCAGGAAGATAAAGGGTCTGAGACAGGTTAGAATGGACCTAATAACTGTGATCATATACAAGCTTCACCCAGGACAATCCTACCCAAAGTACAATCTGTGGAGCAAAAGTAACAACACCCACTAGGACTGGGTTAGAAATGGACTTTCTGGTTCCTTCCTAGCCCCCACTGAATTAGTCTCTGGGCACTGGGCCCAGATATGTGTGTTTTAACATATTCTCCAGGTTCTTCTGCATGCTGGAGTGTGAGAAGCATCATCTAGGATATGGGGTATGACATGGCCTGAAACTATAGTTAAAAGCAAGCTTGCCCACTGACCTGGTACTGGCAAGCTCACGAGAACTTCTTTCACTTTCACCCTTACATTCTAGAAACTTCACCATGATGGAGCCCAAGTTCATGTCTTTTCCCAGCTCCTCAGAGTCTTTCACAAGCTACTAGAATACTTTGAAATTATTACCTTTAAATATAGGGCTGGAAAAAATAAATATAGGGCTGAAAATGAGATACAGAGTTAAACATAGATATGCTCTATGTTCAAAGATGAATGCCACCCACAAATGTGTTGGAAAAGACTGATTCAAGCAACAAACATTTATATTTTGATAAGCTACTTGAAAAACATTTCCAAAGCCCATTACTATAGATCCTCTCATTTTCTCTATTCAAATCCTCAGTGGAGTAGAAGGTAGAGCTGACGTGATTATTCCCATTTGATAGATAAGAAATGTGAGACTCAGCAGAAAACCTTCTGAGAACTACCTTTGCCTTATCATATTTCAAAACACTTCTGCTGTGGCCCATTGCAAAGGTCTGCGGTCAGAAGGCAGGCCCATCTGTTGAGGCAAATGAGCCTGTCCTCTAGCCTCCATCTATGGTAACTTTCAGTCCCAAAGGCAGGGATTCTTTCTGTGCTACAGAAAAAACAAGATCTCCTTTGCTGGAGCTCTGCTGTTCTAGCACCGGGAACGTCAGCCAGTGGGCAGATCATCCAATACCCAAAGGAGGCGCAACAGCTTTTTGATTTTAATGACTCCTAAGCTAAAGATGTCCTACTTAGACTGAGGCTGGGCAACCACTTAGCAGTCAGTTAATACTTAGACTATTTAGTCATTCGAAACAACGCAATTAAGGATGAATCATGGCTCAGTAACCTAAACAAAATCAAATTAACAAATGGGCGGCACTCCCTTTGGTCTGGGAGGCTAATTCATAACCTCCCACCTCGAAGCTCCCTGAACCTTGTGCAGATCTCAGGCTTTCAGACTCGGAATTCCTTCCATTTCAGCACAGCTGCTGCGGCCCAAGGATGTGCAGTTGGCTAAAAGAAGGAAAGGGGATTGTGCAGGGACTTGTGGTGGGGTCTTCAGGTGCTAATGTCACAGGGGAGTTGGTGCAGACAGACCAATCCCGAGTCCAAGCTTTACCCTCAGGATCTACATGAATCTGGAAAGTTTTAAGTCAGTTTTCCTATCTAAGATATAGAAATACGAACAGTAATTTATCTATATGTTATGTGGAATATGCATGTGTACACACACACACACACACACATAACCATAAACATTTTTTTGAATCAGAATAATTATTAATTTACTTGATTACTTGAAGACTTGATTACTTTTGAATCAAGTCTTTAATCTGTTAAAGCAGCATTTCCAGACAGTTTGCTGTAGTACATCTAAAACTGAGGACCTGTGATGATTGATATCTTTGACACTGAGGATTTTGATGGGCTCTTAGAAACTAGGCTATGAGGGCCTTCCTGGCGGCTCA
The DNA here is from genome assembly GCA_004024925.1 of Scalopus aquaticus. Lineage (NCBI taxonomy): Eukaryota > Metazoa > Chordata > Mammalia > Eulipotyphla > Talpidae > Scalopus > Scalopus aquaticus. Next base: position 23,023 of record PVIJ01006897.1, on the reverse strand, counting down.
GGGAGTTGAGTCGCAGTCTATGAAGCTATCCAGAGCCACTGCAGCACGAGTTCAACCCCCGGCCAGGGAGCTTCCCACACGGCGCAGCAGACCTCTCCTGCCTCGCCCGCTGCTCCCCTCAGCAGTGTACTTCAGTCAATCTGCCTGTTCTGCTCCCAACTCTGTCTCTGGTGAATCCTCTCACCACCCCACACCTCTGGCCTATACCCCAGCTCTTGTAAGCATAAATAAATAAATCTTAAAAAAAAAAAAAAAAAAGAAACTAGGCTATGAGAGAATTCTACCCAGTTGTTTAGAAAGGGACCCAGAGAGGCATGGTGTCTGGTGCAAAGTGGCGTCATTTGAGACAAAGGCATGAAGGGAATCTATCCCTGTCCATTAACTTCCCCAGAAGTAGAGAAAAGCCAGCTTCCCTGACCCCAAAAGGGATATTTGTTTTCTACGACAGCTCTGTTCAATAGAAATATATTGTGAGTCACAGAAGTAATTTTAAGTTTTCTAGTAGTCACGTTACAAGACGTAAAAATTACTTGAAATTAAATGTAATCCTAGTTAATGGAAAGATGAAGTTAATTTAAATAATATCATTCCATTTAACCCTGTAGGTTCAAAAATATCACCTCATCATGGAAGCAACTTAAAATTCTTTAATGATACAGTGTACATGGCTTCTTTTGCACTTTATCTTTGAAATCAGATGCACATCTCAGTTTAGATGCTAAGTTTTCATCAGTCCTATTTAGATTTTATAATATTTATATCTGAAAAAGAACCCCACACCCAAGTTACCCCAACGATACTTAGAAGTTTTCTAATATCTGAATTGAGTATCAATTTTTTTTAAAGATTTATTTATTTATACATCCAAGCTGGGGTACAGGCCAGAGGCGTGGGGCGGCGAGAGGGCTCACCAGAGACAGAGCGGGGAGCAGAACAGGTAGATCAGAAATACACTGCTGAGGGGAGCAGCGGGCGAGGCAGGAGAGGTCTGCCGCACCATGTGGGATTCTCCCTGGCTAGGCGTCAAACTCGCATTGCGCGCTGCCGACAGCTCCACAGTGCAGGGCTCTACTGCTGTGCCACCAGGGAGGCCCTGAGTATCAATTTTTAAGCTAATATGAACTAAAATTAAATACAATTCACAATTCCATCCACAGCTGTCCTACAGCAACGTTCGAGGGCTCAGCAGTCACGTGAGTCTATGTCACCAACCACCCTAAACCAAGCAGGTTCAGCATCAGTCCAAGCAGACTTGCTCCAGTAGTTGTTTTCATAATGTTCTTTTTACTGTTCGTACTCCACACACCATCACACCACACCACACCATGACTACTCTAAGACTACATACCCCTTGCTATGCTAAGCCACGCCCCCCCCCAGGCGCTCCATCAGGCACACAGCTAGTAGGTCTGCAGACACCCATCCCCAAGGGGAAGGCAGGAAAGCCTGAGAGCTCTCCTGCCTACCCTACAGCCTAGTTTGCTACCCTCTTGCACAGTGCAGCTGAGAACTCTTGCTCTCGTCTCTAAATAAAGATGCTATGAAAATGATGACAAAGGATGCAGGTGTCTTGCCGGAAGAGATGACACGTTGTGGTCATCACCATGGCTTGGGTTCACTTGCTTTCACTCAGGTAAACTTAGCCAGTGGCTTAAGTGGCCTGAACTCTAGATTGCTCACACATGAAACGGGGATCATAATCCTGACTTCATAAAGTTATCAGAATGGTGCAGTGTGAGAATGATTGTGAGGCACTGACTCCAGGATAGGAAAAGCAAACGAATACAAAATAAAATGTAATCTAAAAGCTTCTCAACAGTTTTCCCCAAATTTCTGGTTACACTGGTCAACAAATTTTTACAAAAGTCATGTCATTGAAATAAAATTAGTCATTTCCTATCAATTTGTATGTGCTCAACACGAATATGGTAGTCAAATTCTACTTTTGGCTCTAGATTTTTTTTGTAATCTTCAATAAATGGATGTTTACATCATGAAATGCATGCCAACAGTAATAGGCCTATGGTTAATACCTGTAAAATATCAAGTCAGAGACTACTTCTTAGATTTCTTCTCTTGTCTCTTATACAGCTGATCAGGAGCATCTCTGGGGAGTGTCTAGTGTAGTCAGCCAGCATTGTAGTGGATCATTTTCCCTGGTATCTTTGTTCCATTGATGCGATGTCTTGATGAAAACGTTCGCCATGTTCATCACTAACCACACCACAGTTTTCAGGGAAGAAATCCAGATGGGAATGAAGGAAGTGGATCTTTAGAGACATATTGCAGCCAAGTTTCTGATACTGCATCAGCATATCTTCTACTAGTTCCTTATAGTTTTCTGCCCTAACATTCCCAAGAAAGTGTGTAGACACTAGGCGAAAAGCATTCCATGCTTGTTTCGCATCACCCTGCGGCAAGTTGTTGACCCGTCATCTCAATGCAGAAGGACTATTCTTGTCTTCTTTTGTTTTGTTATTCTGCAAGAAAGAGGAGGAACCAAGCAGAAGTAACAGTCTTTATATGGTTGCTTGGCTCTCTCCACACCATGGGGACTGCAAATGGCATGGATGGTCTTTTGCCATTTAAACACTGTGAAAGCTGTGCTGTACATGTAGCACAGCATATATGCAGGATCCAAGGCTTGTCTTGGTCACCGACCTTGCATTTGAAGTAAAGATGATAAGCCTTCTTCACTTGAGAAGTGATCCTTTTCTTCTGGTTGGCAAATGTCACTTCCCCACAAATAGAGCAGAAATTGTCCTCACTATTAACGCACTTTCGAGGCATTACTGTTCTGTATTGTGCCTAAATGGATAAATCATAACAGTTCTATGGAACAGTAGCTTAAACTGTCTCACAAAGTCTGAAATATTTTCAATGCTCAACCTTTCCGACAGGGCTTTCTATAGTGCACTGCTGATGTCAGCTTACTTCAGCAGCCGCCTGGCAGTAGGATTGCATTGCATCAGGAAATTATGCAGTCAACTCTGGATGATGTGTGCGTGATGGTATTATGCAATGTGATGCAATATGACATCATTCTAGGCTGATTTAGGATGTTGTTGCAGTCCTACTGGATAAATTTACACAGTAAAACATATAAAATGAATTATACGGAATATCTTCAAAACGAGAGCTAATAAAAAATTTTCAGGGTTATATTCATGTTCAGCACACCAAGATACTACAGATTAGGGCCTTTTAAAGTCAGTAACAATCTCACTGTTGACCAGTGTTATCTTCATTTAACAAACATAATCGTTTCACAGAGAGCTCATCTTGAGAGTGGTGACATTATAATCAGCTAATGGCTCCCTACTCATCCTTTGGGACACTTGGAAAAACCTGCTGATCTCTCTGCAATTAGAAGCAGTTGCAGCTCAGGGATGTAATGAAGCCAGGCTTTTGCATATGCTGCTTTCTTTTTCTAGAAAAAGAAACATGGTCGTGCCTATTTTTATATATGTTATCTTCAGATGCTTTTGCACTACAACAGAGTTGTAGTTTCAACTGAATTGAGTTTCAACAGAGACCATATAGCCATAAACCTAAAATATTTACTACTTAGACTCCACAGAACAAATTTGCTGACTCCTCCTGAGAGCAACCACCACAGAAGACAGGAGTGGGGTGTAGCAATTAGATGAAATGAGAGCTCCAGCCTCCTTTCATCTTGCTGAGCACAGTGCCCTTTAGATTTTTACCCCAATTCAGATGGGGGCATTTGAACCCTGCATTTTATATGAGAGTATCCTGAAGCTTGTAAGGAGGTGAATTAGTTTTCCCCAGTTTATATCTCATGATTGATGAAGCCAGAATTCTAACACCATTCTGTCTGGCTCTAAAGACCATGATTTTAATCATTAATCATGAAACATTATACTATATTTCGCCTCTTCAACCAATTCAGTCCCTATGGTAAACACTGAAGATGAAAGTAGAAAGCATTTTAAACTAAAGGAAGAAATCCACTTGCCTGAGAGAGGTCCAGACATGGAGATGAGGATAGATGCCCCAGGATAGGCTGAAGGTAAGGAAATAGGGAACTCCAAGTGGGTGGAATAAAATGCCAAAGTGGTGGGCTGTTGTTCTTTTGCTCAAATTGCCATTAATATATATCCTTATTAAATATGGCTGACCCAAATAGCTCTCCTTTCATCAGGTGATGTAGAACCTAAAGCCACGATTAGCCCTCAGCCAAAGGAGCGATAATAAAGAATGAGACCAAGCAAGTGGGGGGAGGGGGTCCTGAGGGTCAGAGTCATAAAACCTAGTCCTCACTACTCAACAACACTCTGTGCAAGTTATTAGTGACTCTGATAGACCTAAAAACATTACTTTACGCTCAAAAAAAAAAAAAAACCAGAAATGTGAATATATGAAGATGAAGAATCAAAACTGAAGCTTAGGGTTTTGCAGCATGTTTAACCTGGGTTAGTCATACTGTAGGAGAGAACATGTGAAAAAACTGGGTGTGTTTGAGACTTCATCTGAGTCTAATGCAAGCCCTAAGTCTTAATGTAAGTCTAATGTAAGGGGAAAGCACTGAAAAACCTAATTTGGTCTTTGGTTACATGAATTGAGGTATGACAGCCAGGGGATGGGAGGTGATAGTTCCATTTAACTTACCCTAGCCAGAGCATACCAGCATCTGAGAAGGTCAGTGTAGAGGATGTAAAGGATTTGAAGATAAACAACTACACATTCTCCCAAAAAGTTTATGAGCCAACTATATGCAAGGCATAGTGGCCTTTATTGGATATGTAATTAATTTTACTTTTGAGTAGGGAATATAGACATTAAATCAATGATGACACGAACATAGAATTAGGGAGCATGGGGGTGTGCCATGAGGGAAAATGATAAAGTGATGAAATAGAGTATGACAGGACCCTTAAGTTAGATTGATACCCGGGAAAGCTTTTGAGAGGTGGCACTTAAACTGAGACCTAAGAAGCAGAGAAAACCTCTCAACACTGATGGAAGAATATTCCAGGTGGAAGGGGATAGCAATAACAAAATCTTGGAGGTGGGAAAGAGCCATCTGAGGAACTGAGAGGCAAAAATCATTGGAACTTCATGAAAGAAAGGGGTTGTTGGTAAGGAGAAGAACCATGCCTCAAGGCATTGAAAACATTCTAGGGAGTTGGATTTCAACCCAATTCAATGAAGAGTCCCTGAAGGGCCTTAAACAGGGACAAGAGAGGATTCTTTTGTAGTTGCTGTTTTGCCTGTTGTGGGGATTAGAGGTGGCATAATATCAGAAGAGGAAAGGCCAAAGACAAGAGGACTGTAACTACCTAGCCTAGAGAGGATAGCAACAGATTCTTTGAGGAATGCCTGGAAGACCTGAGGTTTGAACCCTAGAGAAATGTCTAAGTAGGAAATACAGTACTTATCTTCCTGTCTCTAAGTAGCTTGGAAGTGAAAGGGGGACTAGTCTTGCCTCGTTCTTGCCATAAAATAACTAGCGATGACAGATAGCTATTGAGGTTTCCACTCAACAGAAAGAACTTCCAAGCAGGCAGTAGCTTGGATGCTGCCTTCCAAAGTACATTGTAGAGTAGGGTTTCCAAAATCTTGTTCCATGGCCTTTTAGGTCTAAGAGATACTCTGTGAGAAAACAGTTCTGTAGTTAATTGAGACACGCTAAGCATGCTGTACCCTTGGAGAATCACTTTGCACTTAATCATATTTATTAACAGCATTGAGACATACTGTTGCTAAGAAACTGACTTAACAAAATGTTAAGCCAGCATTTCCTAAGTTCATCTGGCCATGGAGCTCTCTTTCCATGTAATCGCATGTTAAGAATCTCTGAAACTAGTAGCCCATGGAATGCTTTGGGGAGCACTGCTATAGAGTATGTAGCCAGAAGTTTGAGGGTGAATTTTAAAGTCTCTTCCATGTCTACACTCTGACCTCCTGGGTCAGGCCTTACTTTATTTTTGAAGTTTCCCTTTAAAAGACAAATATTTCTGTTAGGAAGTCCCATGTTGAAGATCATAATACATATAGAGAGTGTTATGAGATTGATGTGGGTTTAAACCTTGACTCATCTACTTACTATCTGAGTGATGCTGTGTAATCTCTTTAACCTCTGTGAATGTCTGTTCTCTTAATTATAAATTAGGAGAAATACTAGTGCCAACAATCAATGTTTCAGGAAAGATTAAATGAAATACTAGACCAAAAAAAAAGTAGGAAGTCCTCAATAAATGGGAACACAGAATCAGTTGGGAACAGCACTGCGGGTACCACCCCCTGATGAACCAAGCCAGAATCAACTTCAGAATCAACTGGAGGGCTTATTAGAATATAGATTCCAGGGGCCCTACCAAGAGCGTTTAATTAGTAGGTCTGAGGTGGGGCCTGAGACTTGGCATATCTGCCGAGTTCTCAGATGATGCTGATGCTGCTGGTCCAAGGACCACACTCTGAGAACCACTGAGCCAGCATGATACTTGAAGTACCCCCAAATCTCTCTCCACTCTGATAGACACGGTCCAGCTTAAATTACTGGACACGCACAGTAATTTATTAATTATTAATGAGACACGCACAGATGACCTTATTCTTATGCAATTTCTTTCTGGAGGCCCAAACTTGGTGATGAATGGCACAGAGCTCCTGAGTAGCACAACCAGGAATTGAACTGAGATCTATATTGCTCTATAGCATCTTCTTTTGACCCTTAGGACATAATTCCACCCAAATTATAGTCAAGTATTTTGTAGAATTATACATTCCTATTTTTCTTGTTATTTCGTATGCTCTTAAAAAAACTTCCAGTAATTTTTTCTTCAATATATAAAAATTAAATGGTGAGGAGACATGTGTATAAAAATCCAAACCCTGCAGTCACCATCAAGTCCGTTCATCATGATCATGCCAACTGTATATAATTTGGGCAAGTTGTTAGACTCTCCATCTTGATTTCACCATCTGTTGCATGGGTGATGGTTGTGGTAAGAGTTGTGCAGGGAACACCTTCCTGCAGGACTTCTTGAGACAATGACATGAGGTGCTGTTAGTGATATCCCCAGAATGCAGGGGCAGCTCAGAAAGTGTCCACTTATGGCCTTTGCAATTCCATTTGCTTTCTCATTATTTCCTCGCCATCTTCCCATATGCTCCTAAATCAGGGCTGGAATTTTCATAAATGGTTTGCCCCTTTTTCTTCTGGAACAGTTTCTTTGCCAAGCCCTGAAGTTCCCAGGAGAGACACAATCCTGTGGCCAAACACACTAGGACTCATCCTGACGAGTCATGGTTTTTCTCTCTAGGATTCATGTATGGTGAGTTCATTTCAACATCTTCTTAATCCCATGTCACTAACCATAGTAGAATCAATAAAATCCACGTGTGAAGAGAGACCACAAATCTATTTACCTTTTCGAATCAGGCAAGCATCTACCCTGTTGGCTCTCTCATTACATTTCTGGAAAAGTACTTTCCACACCTGGAAATATGAACTGGAAATCTCATCATGAAAGATTTTCCTGATAAATCCCAGGCTTCACTACCTTGTGATTCACAAGAAATTCTGACCTTGCTTTGTTTTGGTCTGGACTAGAGTCAAAAGCATCTCTTAAATGAAAAATCATTTTCAGAAGGGCTAAAATGTGGGGCCATTCATTCTGATTGCCACTGGATTCTTTTCATTCTGCTCAAGCTCTTTATCCCTAGCATCCAAAAAAAAAAAAATCAACGTTTAATTGACTTGTGGCCAAGTTGGCTGACAATGGGGGGGAGAAGTGTGTGAAATAAGAGGTTATAATCATTGAGGGCTTAAAAAGAGCGCAGGGCTGAAAAAGAAAAAAAATGACCTGGAAATTATACTTGACTACTTTTTTTTTTTTTTTAAGACAAGACTAAATACATTTTCCAGGCTCTTGAGCTTAATTAAAGTCAAAGGAACATCTCAAAGGCAAGTGAAAAAAGCAGAGCTGGCAAGACATTGAGGTAGCCAGCACAAGAAATGATGTAGAATGTTATGGAAAGACAAACCAAATCAAGGAAAAGAAAGATAGAAGGGGAGAGAGAGACAGTAGGGCAGAAAGGGAATGGGGATGGGAAAGGCAGAGAAATACGGGACACGTGATTTGCCAAATCCAACCAGACAAACAGTTCATTATTCACAGCTCTCTTTGAGGCACTGGGATGTCCTTAATTTCCAGATGGGTCAAACAAGTTTCTGCTCACAAACTGGAAAGTGGAAGAGCCAAGGCCAAAGCATACCTGATTCCAAACCCCATGTCTTTGCAATCTCCACCGCTGCCTTACCTTACCATTTTCACATTTCAATTTGTGGTTATAGAGAAAGGGGTTAAAAATAACTTTATTGCTATTTCTCCCTATAATCTTCTTGATCTAATCCTCTATCACTGGGCACACGTGCCCATGTAATGTGTATGATAGACAATGCTGCTATGAACATGGCAGAACACAATTTTTATGTTGATGGTTTCATGTTCTTTGAATAGATGTCCAAGAATAGGGTTGTTGGGTCGTACAGTTCAATTTTCAGTTTTTAAGTAAATTTAGATTGCCTTCCATGATGGTTGAACCAGTTTAAATGCCCATCAACAGTATAATAGGGTTCCCTTTTCTCCACATCCCCCTCCAGGACTTGTTGGACGCCTTTTTTATATGTGCCATTCTCTCAGGAGTGAGATGATATCTCATTGTGGTTTTGACTTGCATTTCTCTTATTGGAAATGATGATCAACATTTGTTCATGTGTCTGTTAATCTTCTGGATATCTTCCTTGATGAATTGTCTGTTCATATTTGCTGCCTATTGTGTTATTCTTCTGTTGTTGAATTGTGTGAGTTTTTTATGTCTTAGATTTCAGTTATTGCATATCTTATTAGTTATATATTGTGTGAATATTTTCCCCCATTCAGTAGGGTGTCTTTTTAATCTTTTTATATTTTATTTAGCTGTGTAAAAGCTTTTTAATTTGAGGTAATATCTATTGTTTAGTTTAATTTAATTCCTTTGACAAGTCACAAAAAGCGTCTTTTTAGTTGATGTCATGGAATATAGCACCGATGTTGTCTTCTATATGTTTTATTCTTGTAGGTCTTATATCTAAATCTCTTATCTACATGGAGTTTATTTTTGTGTTTGGAGTAAGAAAGTGATTGAACTTCATTCTACTATGTGTGAATTTCCAGTTTTCCCAGTACCAGTTATTGAAGAGACTATCCTTTCTGCATTGTATGGTTACATTGCTTTACAATAGATTAGGTACTGATATGTATATAATTTATCTCTATTCTATTTCTTTGATCAATGTATCTATTTTTGTGCCAATGCAATCAACTTTTATGTTGTGCCAGTAATAGGAATATTTTCTTCCATCACTTCTCAGAAATGCTTCCTATTAATGAGGTAGAAAAAAGGTCAGATTAGGTCCAACAATTTTGAGTGAGTTAAAGAGAGCAGGACTAGGATGCAGAGTGCTGGGTCCCCATTGCAAAATTTCCCCTCTGTACTACCAAACTCTTTTCCAGACCTCATTTATGTTCCCCAAGATTCAATGGTTGTAGCTAGGGCTTCAGAAAACTTCAACATACAACTGATCCCTGTCCTTATTTAAAATGTTCGTATTTTGGGCCTCCCTGGTGGCGCAGTGGTCAAGCGTTGCACTGTGGAGCTGTCGGCAGCAGTTGAAGCCAGTTCGATGCCCAGCCGGGGAGAATCCCACATGGCGCAACAGACCTCTTCTGCCTCTCCCGCTGCTCCCCTCAGCCGTGAATTTCTGTTAATCTGCCTGTTATGCTCCACACTCTGCCTCTGGTGAACCCTCTCACAGCCCCATGCCTCTGGCCTGTACCCAAGCCTGTATGCATAAATAAATAAATCTTTAAAAAATAATAATAATAAATAAATAATGTTCATATTTTGTTCATCAGGAATGTTTTTGCAGTAATCTTGATTCTCTAAAAAAAACTGTGTTAAAACATTTATTTTGATTACTGAGTATTAAAAGGTTTTATATATAATATTAATATGTCTTTATACCAATGTAGTAAAAATATAATTTTAAATATATTTTAATGGAGACAGGGGTCCATGAATTACATAATGCAGCCCTTATTAAACAGGCTACTTCCTACTTAGATCCAACCCATTCCTGATTCTCCCTTGGGGGCCTGGGGCCCCATGAGAGACCAAAACTGTACCAAACAGCATGCCCAACAGCAATTTGGAGCTTCATGACCCTTCAACTGCAAATCTTAAATGCACTTTAAGAGTTTTACCTAATGTTTCTGAGAAATTCCATCATACACTTAATTTCTCCCCATTTATTGACTGATCCAAAACTCCTTAAATTCTCCCTGAACATTTCAGTTGCCAATCTTTTATCCCTGAAAAAATTAGCCAGTATAATCAGTCTATCTAGCCTAAGCATTTTTGGTTGTTCTTTTATTTTTTAAAAGGGGGGGATGGCCATCCAAAAAACCAGATGTAGCCTTCTCCAGTTTCAGTTCTTAAAGTACAATAAGTTACAGGTTTCTTATAGTTCCTCGGGGGGTAAATCACAAACAAGAATTAGCACATCACCAGCTCAACTTCCTCTTCCCAGCATGTCTGTTTAAAGTTAAAGTGAACGATGGACTCAAATATCAAAGGCATATTGCCCATAAATTAGCCAATCAGCTCCAAATACCGCTGGAAACAAGAGCAGGGGATAATGTTTTTCAATCAGTGGACAACCCTTTGAAAGTTTAATTATAAATGGTAACCGTTTGTTTCAAGCTAAATGGATTTTGCCACTTCTCTGTAGGAGATACACACTCCATGTCACCCCAGCCTAATCTCTATCTTTTACTGCTTGCAACAGAGGAGTAAACATTACAGAGATTCCCATTCTTTAACTTCTTGTCGGTTATAGCACTATTCTTTGAAGGGAATGGCAAATGCTTTCTATATAATTGTTTGAAGAAATCAATTTTCTAAGCGGCTCTCTTCACAATCTGTCGGGGCCCACCTGACAAAGCAGGTTAGAATCAGTGTCCTGGGAAGTGGCAATCCTGTCACCCACTAATGAGGGCTGTTTTCCAGGTCACGGGAAGGAAGGGTGGTCAGTTCGAGATTGGTCTTAAGTGTCAGGTCTAGAGAGAAACAAGTTTGTTATCTGCTGCTGTCAAGGAGACCATGAGTTCGTGCTCTAGAGATAACTGCAATGAATTATTCGCAAGTTAGGCCTTCAGAGGCTTCTGTGGGACACAGTGCAGCCTTCCTCACTGATTTGGTCCACACCTGATTTACACATCTCTTCAGATAGGAAGATACTGTGGTCTGGATTTGTCCACCAGAACATCATGGTTGCTGTCCAGGCACGTGCTCCTCCTCTGACTTCTGCGGGCTGCGGCCGGAGGACTGGCTGGCCTGGCTCAAGAACATTCTTCAATGTGCTGCTCAGTGGGATTCAGTGCTGCATGTCTATTAATTCACAGGATTCTCCTGCTCTCTGGAGTTGGAAATCCGGTGTCGTGCTAGTGAGGAAATGAGCCCAGCCTGCGGAGACACATTCAACCAGTGAATGATGTGCAAACTGTCGCCTCGCGGTGCGGCAATGTTGGAAGTGGCACGAGACAGAGAAAGAAACAACTCAAGCGTCCAAGTAGTGAGAGAATGAGAGGTCACCTGGAGGGACCACCCCTCTGGAGATGCAGCCTCGAGGCTCACATCTCTGGAGAAATGGCGGCTCTTCTGGCCCAGTCTCACGCTTTTATTAGAAGGGCTTAGATTCCAGGAAGGTGGGCAGTAGGAAGGTGCCAGGTGGGGATGTGTACTGGGGTGTATCACAGTTTCTTGCACAAGCTGAGGGCAGGGAATCTAGGCAGTTGCCCTGGGCGGGGCGGGGGGGGGGGGGCGCCAAAGCTGTTACTGCTTAAAGCATCCTACCTCTAGTTTTATTTATACTTAACTTCCTATTGAAGTGGTCTAGCTGGTCATGCTAATCTGGCCATAATGTCTCCTGCTGTTTTCAGCAGATACCCTCAAACTGAGACTTTTGTCTGGGAAGAGGGGTCCTGCCTGACTCTTCATTCTAGCTTCACCCAGGACTTGGCACCAAACTACATCCCAGGAACAAAGGGTGGAGGCTGGGAATCCCACACAAACTACTCAAATTGTTTGAGCAGCCATAATCCTTTATGTAAAGTGGGAATAATATCTATTAGCAAGGCTTTTGTAATGATTGTAATTAATTGCCTGCAAGGTTCTAGATACATTGTAGTCACTAAAAAATTACAAAAAATTACAATCACAGACATAGTCCTATACCAAAATACCAATCCTCATGAGCCAGTGATGATAAAATGAGGTGATGCTTAACTTTCAAATGAGTAACTCTAAATGGTGTGACCTCTAGGAACCAGTTCTGCCCCTGTAACATACCCTGTTTTTTCTGTTTCTCCAATTGTTGCCTGACATGTGTTCCCAAAATGCCATGGCTGAGATCATATAGTGCCCACTATATTTTCCTCTCCTTTATTACACTATCAAATATTCCCATTATCGAGTCAGCAGGGTCGGGACCAAAAATCCCTAAAGTTCCCTCTCCCATCATTCCCTAGGGTGGCCAAGTGGTGCTGGGTTCTGGAAGCAATGAAGACAAAGGGCTCTCCCTAGCTACCTGGGCGGCCAACTCACTCAGCAAACTCCAAAGAATGAGTGGCACTCAAGAACCATCCAATCTGGGCCTCCCTGGTGGTGCAGCGCTTAAGTGCTGTGCTGTGGAGCTGTCGGCAGCGGCGATGCAAGTTCGACACCCAGCCGGGGAGAATCCCACATGGTGCGGCAGACCTCTCCTGCCTCGCCCACTGCTCCCCTCAGCAGTGTACTTCTGATATGCCTGTTCTGCCCCCGCTCTGTCTCTGGTGAGCCCTCTCGCCACCCCATGCCTCTGGCCTGTACCCCAGCTGTATGTATAAATAAATAAATCTTAAAAAAAAAAAAAAAAGAACCATCCAATCTCCTTTAATCCACACCTGTGAGAAATCACAAACTGCCAAGTGTGAATTCACAGTTCTGGCTCTAGAGATGGAAAACTTTTTGGAACAAATGACCCCCTCTCTCCACACCCCACCGACACTCCCACTGTGTCTCAACATTTTCAGGGACCCCAAGACTCGGTCTCAGGCAGGTCACACATGGAATCTGAGCCAACTCTTCATTAATCAAAACGAACCCCAGCAAGGACCCCACCTCCAGTCAGTGACCACATGCTTGGGGGACAGGGGACAGATAACATATGGGTTTGCAAAGGTCAGGGGTCTCCAAAAAAGGATGTGAATATGATTTGTTGGAGAGCGTATAAATCAACCTCTCTCCTGTCTAGTTCTTACAGATGCCATGTGATATATAGGGCTTTCTAATAATGAAGACAAATGATGATGATAACAAGGTCAAGATACAGCACGATTAATTTTAAATTATATCTCAGTTTGACTCTATAAGAATGTACAGATACTGGATCAATAAATAATTTACGTGCATTGAATTATCAGTGAGCATTATATCATATTTTAAATTATAAATCCATTTTTGTAATTAATTATCAAACTTTAGACATTTAAGTCATGAAGTCTCTATTAATGGAGCGGTAACAAAGGTGGGTACTTTGGGGAACCTATTTTCATTCTTATAAACAAACTGCTGATTATGAATAGTAAGATACGCATGTGTAGTGATTCTCCTAGCCCTGCAGAGCTAATTTTCACTTGCACAGCCCCATGATGCCACGCTGCTGGTGAGAAATCAGCCTCCAGATCTCACAGACAATTGTCTCCAGGCTGGAGGTGTTGTGTGATCATCGATGAGGAGGCAGGAAATTCAGGAATTTTGACCCATAAAAGGCTAGTTTCCTGGGAGCAAGATTTCAATAAAAACCCTGCATGGAATGAGTCTCACACTGGTAATAAAAAAAAAAAATGAGTATGAAAAGATCGAGGGGTAGCACGCAGCGCAGGGCTGTGTGGCAAGGCTGATTTCAGGTGGCAGGCAGGTGAGGTGCCCAAGGAAGCCCGTCTCCTTGTATGTCCACTTCTTCCAGCCACAAATAGCTGTTCTGCACCCGCATATCTGAAGGTTCTCCAGTCTAATGATGAATCGCAAACAATATGTGGCCACAACAATGAATTGCAAACAATATTTCCCCAAGCCACACTTTTGAGTAGATTATTGCTGCTTTTGCATTTTCTCTTAATTTTACTGGTCTTTCAATTCCTGGGTTGATTAAACTAGTATTTCTTTATATCTTGTACTTCATCTCTATGGAGGAGCATATGATTGCTTCACCGTTTCAAACTGATAAAATTGGATTGCATCTGCTTCCTTAATTCCCTAAGTTTAAGTGGGTAAGACTGAGTCACTGTGGAGAGGTGGTCTCACCCAGAACACCCTTCAGCGATAAATGACTAAGAATAAGCATCTGAGAACTGAGGCAGCTGTCTGCACTTGTAAGTGCTTCCTTGATACTAACAAAGAGTTGTGAGAACACTTACTGGAATCTAGAAGCTGTTATAAACAATTTATTAATTTCCTTACGTTATTCTCATAACAAATTTTATTAGCCAGATGTAATGTGATTAAACTGTAAAGGAGGAGTGAAAGGAAGATATTTGTTCATATGGACTTAGATGAGTCTGATGGGAAACACTGTTCCCTATAAATTTAAAATTAATAAAATTCTTCAGTTGCCATTCCCTATAGGGGTGATATTAAAGTGCAAATTGAGAGAGACTACAGAAGGTGAAGAGGGATTAACTTCTTGCAAAAGGAGATAGAAGTACTTATAAACTTCAAGATTGTTCAAAATAATAGATAAAAGTAGGAGTCCTTAAAAGTTTGGAGCTAATCAGTGGAAAATAGAAGTAGTAACGTTGAAAGAAATATATAACAAAAAGTAGGAAAAGATCTTAAAAGTAAAAACAAAGAATGTGAAATATCTGTAATCTTAAAAGGCAAAAATGTGTCTTAACATATTCAACATTATAATAAATATGAATGGAAGAAATTAAATGCACTGATCAAAAGTCAGAGACTCTTAAATTGAATTAGAACAAAAACAAAAAGAAAATAAGACCCAGCTATCTAATGTTTCAATGTCGAATGTCAGATAAAAGGACAGCAAATAAAGAAAATAAGCACAGAGGAAAATGTGTCGTGTAAATAAGAAACAAAAGGAAATTTAAGATTAAAAAACAACATAGAACATAAAGAAAGTTTTCCATTTGGATTAAAAAAGTACATAAAAGATCCAGAAACAATCTTGACCATGAGAGTAAAATATATAAAATAACAGATGACAGAAATGAGAGAAGTAAAAATACGTTGGAGATTTTAAATCATTGCCCTGAGAACGTTTATACTAAATTCAACAAAAACAAACTAGAATGTAGATATTAGTAAAATAATTAAAAATTTATAAACCCAAATTTATATAAACTGTGCACCCAATCATAGAGCACACACACTTTCTTTTTGCTAGAATAAATTGATCGGTCATAAAAACTGATGATATATTAGAGACAAAAAAGAAAGTATCAATATATTCCCAGAGCTCACTATCAGACAATGTTCTCTGACTTCAGTATAATATGATTTAAAAGTAATAAATTTGTGACTGCTAGAAATAAAAATTCATGTCTACAAACTAAGAAAAGTCAAAATAAAATAATCTACTATCAGGTAAACCTTGGGTGAAATAGAAAATAAGGGAAATTATAAATACTCATGGCTTAATAAAAATGAAAGCAGTACATAGCAACATATACTGCATGGCTAACACAGTCTCCAGAGAGCAGTCTAAAACTATACACACATTCTGAAATAAAGAATACTGAAAAATAACTCAGCTAAGTGGCCATTTAAAGGCAGTAGACAGGACCAAAACAAGTCCACAGAAACAAGAAGCTGTCAATAAGAAGATAGACATAAAAGGTTTTACAGAGAGGGAAAAGAAATATGCAATTCCTATCATGTACATACTGTCCCCGAACATTGATGATGAAGGAAACCTGGACAGTTCATTTCATAAGGTTCATATAATTTTAATAACCAAACCAGAAGAGTTTAAGACAAAAAATGAGTATAAGTCAATTTAACTCCTGAACTTAGTTTGAAAAATCTTAAATATTTCTTATTTAATTCCGAAAGTATATTAAGATGATTCAAAGATGGTTCAACACACACAATATAGTTCACCTTGACAAAGCTGACTAAAAGATTGTGAGGTCACAATAGAAAGATGAGAAAGCAGATGATAAGTTCAACATCTATTTCTGGAAAAAAGAAAACTCCTGGGAAACTAGTAATATAGAGGAATTTCCTTAATCTGGAAGTTTCTCTCCCCAAATCCATTAAAAGCATGATTTTTATGAAGAATTTTTATAAGCATTTCCTATTAGGTGAGGTGACTAGATAAATCTTGGCACTATAACTCCTCTTGCAATTATTTTAAAAGAATAAGATAATAAAAATAAACAATACTGAATTAAAAGAACAAGAGAAAATGTTCATTACATAGAAATTCTTGACAATCAGGATTTTGTGAGAGCGTTCAGCAGGTTTGCCAGAAATGAGATTAAGCTATGAAAACCCATAGTGTGCTCCTACTAAAGCAAATTCCTATAAGAAAGCATAGGAAATTAAGAAAATTTACAATGGCAACTAAAACTATGATTTATCTGTTAACTAATGTAATAAAGGCTGCATAGGATCTTTATGGAAAAATTTCAAATTTTATTCTAGGACATGAAGAAAAGACCTGCATAAATATCTTGCCCAAGGTTGGATTAATTGAACATTGAAATGATATCAATCAATACAGCCTAAATTAAGTGAAAAATTAATGTAGTCCAATAAAACTTCAAGCATAAATTTTGTAGAAATATATTGTAAAACATCTATGGGTGAAAAAAGGTTCATGGATGGTAAAAAATATTTTGAAAGAGAAGGGCACGGAGATTTTTCCTGCCAGTTATTTAGATAGATTAAAAAGCAATACTAATTAAGACAGCATGAATAGGAGCAGACAGTAGAGCAAGGAAGCCGATTACTCACCAGACTCCTGGTGTCTCTGGGTACTTGCTCTGTTAGACAAAGCATTGGGAGAAAGGTCTGACTATTTGGTAAATAGTTTGGGTAATATAGCTAATCTAGTCTCACGGCATGGAAAATTAAAATTAAATTGCTATCTCACAACATATAAAAATAAACCCTATAGGTAACAAGAACTAAAGGTGAATGTCAGAAGTGTAGAATTATGAAGCTATATATGCACCCCCCTACATTCATCATAGCATTGTTCACAATAGCCAGAGTCTGAAAAAATCCAAGTGCTCATTGTAGATGATTGGATAAGAACATGTGATTATACATACACACACACACAGGTGTTACACTTATTATATATATACTATTTATAACAAATAGCACCATTTAGCTACCAAAAAAAGCCAAAATCCTGGGCCTCCCTGGTGGTGCAAGGGATTAAGCGCGGCGCTGTGGAGCTGTCAGCAGCTGTGGCCTGAGATCTATGCCGGGGAGATTCCCACATGGCACAGCAGACCTCTCCTGCCTCGCCTGCTGCTCCCCTCAGCACTGTATTTTTGGTTGATCTGCCTGTTCTGCTACCTACTCTGTCTCTGGTGAACCCTCTCACCACCCCACACCTCTGGCCTGAACCCCAGCTTGTATGCAAAAATAAATAAAATCTTTTTTGAAAAAAGTCAAAATCCTACTATTTGCAAGTACCTAGAAAGTATTATGCTAAGTGAAATAAGACAGATGGAGAAAGACAAACATCCTATAATTTCACCCATATGTGGTGTATGCAGAAGTTGATTTATAAGGACATACTCATGGAACCTACGTAGTATGAAACCAATCACTGTACTCTAATAAAAACCTAAAATAAACAGATATATATGTATACAATTCAAAAGATAATGTAGACAATATTTATGACCTTGGAAAATGAGGGCATTTCTTAATTAAAACGCCAAAGCATCAACTTTAAAGAGATAAATCAATGACTCAAGTATTAAAATGAAAGATATTCTGTCAAAAGCATACCATAGATGAAGTTAACAGGCAAGGGTTAGACTTACCCTACAATGTTATTAAACACTAAGAGTGTTAATTGAGCAGTTACTATGTATCAGGCACAGTTTCAAGTACATAAATATCTTGCCCAAGGTTGACCCTTGAACATGGGTTTGAAGAGCATCAGTCCACTTAATACATGGACTTTTTTTTTCAGTAAGAGCAGTCAACCCTCCCAGGTTCTACATTTCCAGGTTCAGCTGATGCCAAGCCAGACTAGACAGAGGAGTGGCTAAGGAACTGGAATATCTGGGAACTTTGATATCTACCCAATGGGCCTGAGGGGAGTCAGCACCCCAATCCCCACATTGGAGAGACTACAGAAGGTGTCTTTTGTGAACATTTGAAGTCACTCACAAATTTAAGCCCATGAGGATTGGTTAATGTCTAGGAAGAACTTAGTCTAGGCTGTTTTCAACCCTAATTGTACATAATAGAATTACCTGAGGAATTTCTTAACACTTTGTGGTCTGCTCATGTATTAGTACGTGTTTTTGTCACCGGTATCAGGTGACCGCTCACGTATTAATATGTGTTCATCTAGTCTCCGTTTTTTCACACCACGTTGGATTTATTTGGAACTATTAGGAGCTATTTCTTGGATCGGACTCAGTCTAGCTTTACACATTGTTTTGGTGAAAGTGTAAGGTGTTTTATGAGAGATATTACAGTTTTTTTTAATATCCAGTAGTTCAGGAGTTGTGTGTGTTTTAGTGAATGCTTCTACCATTCATGCGGTGGCACAGAAAATGGCCAGCCCCAAGGGCTCGTAAATTTAAAGGGCACCAGCACACAAAGTGTTAAAAATGGAAGCACACAGACCCCCAGTTTAATTATTCTATGTATTTAGGGTGAAAACCACTGTACTCCTAGAAAGAAAGCTGAAGTCAGTGACAGTGCTGGCACTCAAAACCAGTAAATATGTCCAGCACACTTGAATCAGATACGTCAATCCCTCAGTCTATGTATCAGTTAAATGGACAGAGGATCTGCTTTGAATTCCCCTATTCACTTCATGGATGTTTATTGAATACCTACTGTTCTAATTCCCTATGGTCACAATAACAAACTATCATAGTCTTGGTGCCTTAAAACTACAGAAATATATCCACTCGCAGCTCTGGAAGCCAAATAGCCAAAATCCATCTTACCAGGCTCACATGAAGGTGTCAGCAGGGTTATGGTTATGCTCTTTCCTGAGCCTCTAGCAAAAAAAAACTTTTCCTTGCCTCTTTCACATTCTGGTGACTGCTAACAGTCTGTGGCTTGTGGCCACATCACTTCCATCTCTTCCTTTGTCTTCAAAGTCTTCCTTGTGCCTGTGCCTGAGTCTGTGTTTGCATATGTTCACCACCCCAATTCCTATCACTCTTCCTTCTCCCTCATCTCTCTCTCTTCGTGGCCTCAAATGGTAATAAAATATCTACCAACATGGCACTCAAACCCACAAACTTGGGATTAAGTCACATGCTCTACCAACTAAGCAACCAAGGAGATATGTTGGTTGATTGAAACCATAGATGAAGAATCCACCAAGACAGAGAACCAACTATAAGGGACTTGAACATCTGAAAATTTTAGTATGGAGAGGAGCCTGAAGCCAAGCCCCCCAAAGAAACCAAGGGATGATAAAGTTTTGGGGATATCAAAAGTTATACACAGATTTTGGACTGTGTGGGGATGGATGGGGGAGGGGATGCCATTACTGCTAACTCTCAAGTCATTCAAGGGTCAACTATAGTTTATAGATATTAAATTGTTTACTCTTCCTGAATACTATTGTCCACACTTTACAGATGAGAACACGGAGGTTAATGAACTTGTCTGAAGTCACACAACTGGTAAAGGGTAGAGCCAGGACTTGAAATCTGATAACCTGGCCGAATGCACTGTCTGTCCCTTAATTGTGGTTACACCGCCTTTCACAATATTTCTTTCTGATGCTAGAGTCAAGGAGCAAAAGATTCAGGATGTCAATACCTCCAGGATGGTCAGGAGCATCCAGAGAACTCGACACTTGAGTGATTTTTAAAAGCACGGCTTCAGGGGAAGGGTGCAGGGCGGGCCTGCTGGCTTGTAGAGAAGTCACCAGCCAGCAAGGCATCTCCAGCTCCAGTCAGTTAAGGACTCATCCTTCTTCTTAGTAAAAACCACTTTAGTGTTCTGTGCTTTGCATTTTAAGAATATATTTGAAAAATTCTTTGGATAATGCTACAGAGTATGAAAAATATGACATCTATAAAATTCATGACCCTCACTCTTCAGAACAGACTCTCTACAAATTCTGGGTATCTGGTGAGTTATAGCCAAAGCCTTCTAAACAAATTAGTTTTCAAACCAGCATCTCCAACTAATATTTTCCACAACGGGCAACCCCATCCTTGTTTGCAGTAAAACATTGGAATGAAACCA
Source organism: Scalopus aquaticus (assembly GCA_004024925.1). NCBI lineage: Eukaryota > Metazoa > Chordata > Mammalia > Eulipotyphla > Talpidae > Scalopus > Scalopus aquaticus. The sequence goes on along the minus strand of PVIJ01006897.1, from coordinate 2,479 downwards.
TACTCTGTTTGTTCTGCTCACATTATGACCTGCTATAAAAAGAATTAATATTCATAAATCTTTTTTACTGCACTAATCTCAGAGTTTTAAAGGGGTGATTACCACCTGACACACGGGCAGGCCCAGGACTAAAGGGATCTTCAGAGCCTAAGATTCTATTCCCATACAGCGATTGAAGAGAAAAGCACAAGAGAAGGTTCACGTGTTGAATTGGACATAAACATGAACATTTTGAGAAATTTTTCCTTAAGGAGTCCAGATATTTGGGGGTAAAAATGTCCTGAACGTTTTTCTGTAGAGCTTCTGGGAGCAAGAGGAGGGATGTTGTGCAAGAGTTATATAAAGCGAAATACACCACGTGGTCAACCTTTCTGAGAATTTCCAGATGGGACCTACAGTTTGAAAGCTTAGAAACATCTTCTGTGATGTCAGTGTTTTTTGTAATTAACATTTCCTCACGCTCTGACAGCTGAGCAGTAGGTCAGCTTCAACCATCGTATCGAAAGCCTATCTAAAATTCCCATCTGCTACACCCACCTGCCCCTTCTAAGTTGCAGATCCACAGAGCCATCTGCCAAAGGAGGTTCCTTGGCCTGCTCCTCATGCATTTCAAGTAGAGAGGGCCCCAGAGTGGCCTCTTCTTTCACCACGAAACCTACTTCTCCTCTGCATGCACGAGCCAGTGAATATCACTTCCATCTTCCCAGTTGTCCAAGTGGAGAACATGGCCGCGGTCTCCTCAGGGCCTCCTGTCAGCTCCACCTCCTCACATCAACCAACTGCTTAGAAGACTCTAAGCACCTCTAACTCCACCCTACCTGTGGTACCTCTTGCCTCCCCCTCTTCTTCAGCAGCACCTCATCAGTCCAATCTCCCACCAGATACAGGGAGGGAATCTTGAGAGTGTGAAATTGTAGCGGGTGGGAGGTTGGCACTTCAGAGGAGAGACCATCACTGAGTGAACTATAACGAAAATGAGGTCCAGGAAGAAAAGGCCTGAGGGTGTCAGGGAAACTGGTGGTTTGCATTCTCTAATGCCTGGCATTTCTATTATTCCAGAGGACTTGTTTCTAAAACAAAAATATAAATATCACAGCAGCACCACTGGTAGGTATACTATGGCTGACCTGGTCAGCAGCCCTGTATTTCCTTGACTCCCATTTGTATTTCCTCCCATTTTGCATTTTCTTACACACATTTACTGGCCCTCACTGGCCTCTCTGGGAAGCTCTCCTGGATCTCCTACAGCCTGTGTTCCCCACCTAAGAAGTGTGTCTGCATAGACCGCAGAACTTCCTGGGGGTTCGGCCAAAATTAATGTCACTTTTGCTCAATATCCTTGCTTTACTTCCTTTTCTCTCCACTCCCCTCTGACTTTTCTACCAATCGCTTCGCAGTAACTCACCTTCACGTGAGTCCTAGTCTCTGCACCAGCCCAGGTTCAGCGCTTTCTATGTATTTTTTTCTGCCAAGCTTCACAACAACCACCGGGTCAGCCCCATCAATAACCCCATTTTACTGACAGTGAAACACAGGCAGAGCGACATTTGAATGTTTCCATCACGTGGCCAGTGCTGGGAGAGCCAGGGTTCTGAGCCAAACCTGACCCAACTCTTGGCCATTCCACCCCACCCTGTCTTTGCACCCCGGCCCCTCTACCTCCCCACACAAAACAGGACCTGACATCAGTGGGTCTTTGCGGAGAGTGCTTCGGGCAAATGGGGAGGAAGAGCAGGGAGAGCATGGCCAGGGACAGAGAGAAGGCAGATATGCAGGCATGCTCCAGCAGGCCTCCGTGGTGGGACTCGGTCCCACTCAGCCAAATCCTCAGAGGAGCCATGTAGGAGGCACCTCACTATTGTCCCCCTGAAGGCCAGAGGTGGGTAATATGTATCTACCAGCTCTGTCCCCGGATGGTCAAAGGTCCCCATAGGTGTCAACTGCCTCCCACGCCAGGGCTGTGAGTGTGCATGCTGGAGCCTTTCCATCAGCCCTTTGTGTCTGAGGAGCCCCAGCGCAGACTGAGAAACCTCAGGCACACGGGTGCAGAGGGGCTGCCGCTGTGGTGACTCAAGTCAAAGGGGGTCACGAGGAGGTGAGGCAGGATCCCTGGGACTCCAGAACCTTCCTCCTTTCACTGCCCAATGCAACCAACATCTCCTGCTAAGAACCCACATTTTGTATATACACAATGGAATACTACTCAGCATTCAAAGAAGATAAACACATGCAATTCGCAGCGACATGGATGGAATCAGAGGGAATCATACTCAGTGAAATAAGCCAGAAAGAAAAAGAAAAATATCGAATGGTTTCACTTATAACAGCACTATAGGGAGGCCGGGTGGGAGGGAGAGAGACACTCAGTGGTGGGGGGGGGGGGGGAGGGGAGGATAAGGGCACAAAATGGAAGAGAGGAGAATACAGGGGACCATGGAGATGGATCACGGGTGAATTGGTGGTGGGCTGCCCAAGGGGA
>PVIJ01006896.1:44861-87564 GCA_004024925.1 Scalopus aquaticus | reverse complement strand
CCTGCACCCCCTCGCCCCTGCCCGCACCCGCTCACCCCTGCCCGCACTCCCTCGCGCCTTCCGCAGGGCCCTGACACAGCGGGGGCTTTTCTGGAGGCTTTGACAAACATTGCCCCTCTCCGACCCTGCTCACCTCCAGCGCGTCTTAGGGTGTCGGGGCTGGGGCTGCGGCAGACATGCCCACCGACAGGCCAGTCCGTCTCTGCGGGTGTCCGCCAGGCCCCCTGTGAGGCCCTGCCCACCCACGGCTGTCCTGCGCGTCTCTGCTGTGGTTAGCGCCTGGCCCCGTCTCTCCTGCGGGGTCCTGTGCGCTTCGGGTTCACTTATCTGTTACTGGTTTCACCGTAATGAAGAACATGCAGCCAAGTGTGCGTCCCCCACTTTAAAGGCGTTTATCTCTCCTTTCTTCTTTCGGCTGCATTGATTTCTTTTCACCCTAATTGTCTCTTCCTGTTCTTGTCCTACCTACTTAAATGGCATATTTAATTTATTTACTCAGCTCCTTTGTTGCTTAAAAATGAGAATGTCCCTGAGGGAAAGTTTTGGTGTTTACCACTTTTTTTTAGTAATGGCAAATATGTCCATTTACCTTCCAGGGCTCCCGGCACATTCAGCGAGACCCCTGGAGTTTGGGGTGCACGGCGGCTTCCCTGTTCCCCGCAAGGCAGACGCGTGACCGGACAGCGGCAGGTGAGTCCTGGCCTGGGACAGGGTCCCGGCACGTGGCGCCGCTGGGCCTGGAGGCCCTGGACCTCCTCTGGGGGACGGGGTGGGGGAGGGGCGCCAGGAGGCCGTGGCCCCGGGGCGGGAGCGGCCGGCACCCCGCGCCTCCAGCCCAAGCGCCTGTGGGTGGGCGTGGGCACCGCAGCGTGCGGGCGAGCTGAGGTCTGAGAGCTTTTACCGAGTTGCCAGCGGACGGGCTGCTCTTCGTGGCTCTGCACGGCCGTCGCCCGCGTTGGTCTGAGACGGGTGAAAGCTGCTGTCTGCCGGGCACTGGCCATGGGTGTGGGCTCGAGGTTGGACAGGCGTGACAGCGGAGGCGTGGCGCGGCGGGCACGGGGGGCCTCCACGTGGGACCCTGGCGCACCCCGCTTCCAGGGCGCGGCGGCCAGGGGACGCCCTCCCCGGGAGGGTCACGCCTTCCTTCCGGAACATCCCCGCGCGGTCTGCAGCTCTGCCCTGCTCCGCTTGGCGGCCCTGGCGCCCCGGCCGGCCTCGAGAGCCTGCGTGCTTCGCTAAGCGGATCCCTGCGGAGCCCCGGCCGCCGTCCTCACGGGGCGTCCAGCGACGCCGAGACGTGTTGTCAAATAAAAGGCCGGCACGGCCGGCACGCGGTGGGCGGGGCCTGCGGGTCAGGGGGCCTGGCCCACGCCGACCTGGGGTGCCGGATCCGGCGCGCCCCCGGAAGGAGCTCGGGAAGGAGCAGCGGGGTGCGCCTTGCGGGGAGCAGGCCCGGGGCACACGGGAGGGCTCGGCCCGCGGCTCCGGGGCGTTGGGCAAACGGGCGTCTCTGTCCCGGTCGGTCCCGGGGCTTCGGGACTCAGGAAGGCGCTCTGCTGGGGCGCGGGGGCGGCCTCGGAAGGTTCCGGCCCGCAGCCTTGCTGCCTGGCGGAACTGACGCCTTCTGGCGCCGTCGTGATTCCTGGAGTTGGCACAGACGTTTTGTGCATGTAATTTGTAAAAATCAGTAAAGTGGTTAAAAATAAAATGGCCAGCTGGACACTCCCAGGCGACTCCTGCAGAGACCCCTCGGGGCCGGCACTGAGGACCCGGCCCCCACCCCGTCCTGTCCCCCTGGCAGCGGAAGTGGGGGGGGGGAGCCCCGGGGCCCCTCACCGGCAGAGGCCCTGTGAGTCTCCCGCCGGCTTCGGGGCTCCTGGTCTTGGTGTCAGTGCTGAGGTACAGCCGGACGAGGGGTCACTTTAGGCTGGGCGGTGGGGCGGTCCGAGCTGGGGCTCCCCGCGGGCTGTTGGTGCATTTCCCAGCGAGCGTTTTCCTCCTTGAAGAGAAAACAGAAAATCTCGGGGGGGCGCGGCACGACCCTAGAACAAGCGCGATTCTGTGGGCGCTTCCATCTCAAAGAGCAGACGTTTCCGGGAGCAGAACCGAGGCCCAGCGGCTGCGGCGCGGGGCGGGGACACGGGTGCTTCATCGCGCCGGCAGGGGCGCAGGCTGCGGCTCCCTCAGGCGTGGTCACGCTGAGTGAGGGCCAAGTCTGGGCGTAGGACAGCAGCGACCACGCTGAATATTCATGCGAGGGGTGCGGCCCGCCCTGCCCCTGCCCCTGCCCCGCCTGCTGCTGCTGGGGTCACGGCGGCAAGCTCATCCGTCACCCAGGGAGAAACAGGCCAGGTGTGGGTTTTCCCGAATCAGCCGTGCTGCCCGGCCCTCTGTGCGGGTGCGGAGGCCAGCGGGGGGTTTGCGCTGGAAACACCACGGATCTGGAGGAGAAACGGCTGCCGGCCACGCAGGTCGCTCCCTCCCCCTGCACGAGGGACCCGGGGCTGCGGGGGCCGGCGGGCGCGGGCGGCAGAGCACTCTCCTCTGTCTGGGGGGATTGGAGAGGAGACCGTGGTCCCTTTTGTGGGGGTGAATTATTTTTATCGAGGTGATGTTGGGCTACAACACTGTATGCGATTTAGGGGTGCAGGCTCACACCCCCCACTGCCAAAGCCCCTGAGGCCCTCAGCACAGCCCACGCCCCCAGCCCCGCCCGCCCCCTCGGGAGCCTCAGTCCACTTGGAGTCCGGCGGGCTCCGTGCAGCGTCTGTCCGGCGCCGTCTCTCTGTGCCCCGCCCCGCCCCGCCCTGCCCCCGCCCCGCCCAGCACGCCCCGAGCTGACGGAGCTCCTGCGTCTGGGCCGCGTCGTCGCCGCCCGTCACCCGCGCCTGGGGCTGTTCCGTAGTGGACTGTTGTCACCAGCGCTGCAGTGACCGCAGGGTGCGGCCCCTCGCTGGCCGCTGCAGTGTCCTCAGACCGTGGGCAGACTGGCCGCCTGCCCAGCACTGCGGAGACCAGGCGGCGAGCCCGTGCGCCCGCGCCTCTGGACAGACGGTCGGACAGATGGACACGCAGGGAGTCGGGCGGCCGGCGGCATCGCGAGGGAGGACAGGCCGCGGGCAGAGGCGGGACATCCACCCGGGCCTGAGGGCTCACCGCGGGGCTGTCTGTGGAGGCCTGACCTGGGCGGGGCTGGACTCGAGGGCTTCAGGGTCACGGGCCGGGGGCGCCGCGGACGTGTGGGGCCCGGAGCCGGATGTGGACTGTGGGGCGGTGACCGTCCACTCCGGGCCCCTTCTGGCAAGTCCCACACGGCGTCCCCATGGCCTGTGGTCACGGAGCGGGTGGCTGAGCTCCAGGGCCAGCGCTGGGCTGGGCCCGTGTCCCGTCTGGGCCTGCACGGGTCTGTAGAGGCCACGCGCCAGACGCGGCCCCCCGCCCCATCCGCAGTGCCCTCGCTGCGGCTGCCCTTCGCCCGCCGCGTCCACTGGCCGGCCCGGAGCAGACGCGCGGTGCAGGCCGGGCGTGCGCCGGTGCCGCGGGGGGCCCCGCCGTGTCCGCAGCAGCTGGCCCCACACGACGGGGTGGGGGCGGCAGAGACGCTGTGAACGAGACGCTGCCCCGGGCCTGAGCGAGCGCGGCCTCCGGGAGGCAGCCCCGGCGCGGCAGCAGCGGGTGTTTGAGTCAGGGGCTGGCTCTCGGGCCACCCCGGGCCGGCGCCCCTGCAGGAAGTCCCGCGGAAGCTGGCCTTCCTTGAGGGCAGTCCTGTTGAGGAGGACACGTCTCCTCTGACCCTGCGCAGGCAGGGGGCCTGTCTCTGGCCGGCCGCCAGGGGAAGGCAGCTGGGGGCAGACCCCAAAGTGCGCGCCTCCGAGAGGGGCCCTCCAACGGGTGCATGAGAGAAACCTCCGCAGAGAGCGAGAAAGGCCCTGCTTAAAGGGGGCGCTTGCACGCCGGGGGCAGCGGCGGCCTGCAGGGAGGGGCGTGAGCCTGAGGTCTCGGGAGGAGCTGGACAAGCGGGGCAGGGGGCTGTTTTCCCTGTCCGAGTGCAGCCTGGCTGCTGTCAGAAGGTTCGCGCCCTGGTGCTCGGCTGCGGGGAGGAGAGAAAAGGCCACGGAAATATGTGAGGAGATAATGTCCAAGACATGCTACTCTTGATGTGAACAGGAGGAGGCTAAACGAACACCGAGAAAAAAATGGCACAAAAGCCGTGTGGAGTGGCGCCACCCGGCTGTGGGCGCCGAGGGGAGAGCAGACCCGGCACCCCCAGGGCCGCTCCCCACCCCGGGTGACGCCGGAGGGAGGAAAATGAAGTGTCTGTGAAAAGCTGAAAGTGAGAAATAGACTCCATCCCGTGCTCTGTATTCAGCGGAAACACTTTTCAAGAATTCAGGAAAAATAAAGACATTTTCCGATAAAAGAAAGGCAAAATAATTTCCTGCCGGGAGACCTTTGCCTTCATGAGTGCGGGCGGTTACTCCGTCTGGGAGAATGCCGCTCGGGAGAAAATTGGCTCCTCCAGCGAGAGCAGGCGGCAGCGGGACTGTCTGGTCTGCTCGGCCGCTCCGCAGGCGGGAGGGGCCCCACGTGCGGGCGTCGCCCCAGGCGGGCACGGCCGGGCGAGGGCGTGGGGCTCGCTGGGGGCGCGCTCAGCGGCTGGACAGCTCCCGCGCCCTGGGCCGGCTGGGTGGGGACCCAGACCCTCAGGCCGGGGAGAGGCTGCGGCGGCAGGACCGGGAGCCGGGGGCATCGGGCTGTGGGGGCCGCGTGTGCGAGGCCCGGGCTGCCGGCGAGGCGACGTGGGCGTCAGGGCTGCAGCGGCCGCTCCCCTGCGCCCGGCCCTCGGGCGGGGCTGTGGGTCCCGCTTGGGAACGCCCCGCCGGCCGGAGCTGGTGGGGGCGTGGCCACGACCGGGACCACGGAGCCTCGGAACACCGGGGGATTATGAAAGCGAGCAAATCATGCAAGAAATCACTAACTAAAATATATCTGGAAACAGTCCCCAGGTTTTAGAAATGAAACAACACTCTTGTGTGTATGGAAAAAATCACAACAAAAATGGGAACGAGAAGAGGCGGGCCGGGCCCGGGTTGCACGGCTGAGGGCACTGGGACTCAGGGCCACACGCGCTCACGGGCTTGGCCTGCTGTTTCGGCTTCTTGTAAGACATGTGTGCTCGTTAGGAAGTCTTCTAGGAAAGTGTGCCTCTGAGGGAAAGGACCCCCGACACCTCGTGAGCAGGCCCATGGGAATCTCTGACAGGATGAGGGGTCGGATCCGGGACCTCAGAGAAGGGCCTTTAGCCTCGAAAGCGAATTTTGTTCCATAATTTCAAGAATAATTTAACATTGACAAATTAATCAGGGCCGCCCTGTGGAGCTGTCGGCAGGGGGACGTGAGTTCGACGCCCGGCCAGGGAGCTTCCCACAGGGCGCGGCAGACCCCTCCTGTCTCCCCGCTGCCCCCTCAGCAGTGGGTTTCAGTGGATCCGCCTGTTCTGCTCCCCACTCTGCCTCTGGTGAGTCCTCTCACACCCGCACCTCTGGCCTGGACCCCAGCTTGTGTGCATAAATAAATCTTTAAAAAAAAGAAAAATTAATCAGAGTAATTCACCTCATAACAAAGCAAAAATGAAAATCAAACAATCATCTTAATAGATGCAGAAATGCATCTAATGACATTCAACATCCATTCATGATGGAAGTTCTTGGGGACCCAGAAATAGAAGAGAAGCTCTTTGACCTGATTAATAGCACCTTGAAAACCCACAGCTGACATCATACTTAATAGCAAAAGATGCTCTGTCCCCTCCCCCCCAAACTGCTACTCCAGCAAGAGATGATAAAGAAGAGAGAGAAGTCACTTGGCTTGGAAAACAAAAGCAAAACTCTATTCAAAGGGTATGATTTACGACAAAGAGACATCTATTAAAAACCCTTCTAAAATTAGTGAATAGATGTGACCAGGTCACGGAGACTAGAACCATATAAAATTAACTGCATCTTTTGTATTTTATAGATGTACAGTTGTGACACTTAGCCTAGGGATTAAGGGTCCAGAAAATGAAATAAAAATCTGTTTCCATCCAACACCCTCACGACCACCTCCCCCCCGCCCCCCCCAGCTGAAGTCCTTGCAGTGAGTCGAATAACACGCAAGATTTATAGGCTGGAAACTACAAAATATTCGGGAGAGAAATTAAAATCGGCCTGAATAGCCGGAGGGGGCCGAGCTAGCGGGCGGCAGGCCTGACGCTGGGAGGCGCCTCCTCCGGCCGCCCGAGCCCTGCGCGCCCTGAGCCCGTGGGAGGAGGCGCCCAGCCCCGCACCGGGGTCCGCTTGGAGTCCGGCGAGGCCGCGGGCAGGGCGTGGACGGTGGAGGGGCGCGGACTGTCCCCGCCGGCGCTGCGGTGGGAGGCCGGCCTGGCGGCGGCGCTCACGGACAGACCCCGGGCCGGGCCTCACTCTGGCGCGTCCGCGACGGGCTTTGCCTCCAGGGGCCTGGCTCTCGGAGGGAAGGGCGCGCTTCCGCTCGCTTCCTCGGCATCACGGCGGCTGGCCACCGTGGGCATAAATCGCCCGCACTCAGTCCTGATAGTTTCAAAAAGCCGCTCCTGGACGAGCCAGTGCCCGTTTCTCTCGGTGGCGCTTCGGCGTCTGCGTCTTCAGACCTCGGGGACTCGAGCGCGGACCCTGCCGGGGTCGGCCGGGGTCGGCCGGCGTCTGCCCCTCCCCGCCAGGACAGTCTCCCCCAAACGCGTCTGTAGCCACAACGGCGCTGCAGATTTTCGTTCTGCAAACGTGAAAGAGCGACTGGACCCGCGTCGCGAGGCGCAGGTGCGGGCGCGTCTGCCCAGCGCGCAGGCCCTGCCGCCGCTCCCCGCCCCCGCGCCGCCGGGGCTCCCCGCGCACAGCCTGGCTCTCGCGGCCCAACCCAGGGTCCCACCCCCAAATTGGGGGTCCGTGAACTCTCCTGACTGGCCGTCTCTGAGGGCAGCACCGGGATGGGCCAGCAGGCGCCTCTGTCCCCTCCGCAGCCGTCCTGAGGGCAGGTGGGATAAATGGCCTCTCCACCCTGTCTGGAGAGGCCTTCAGTCTCCTTTTGGTTAGTGAGTCATCCCTCCTCTCGTGGATGTAGATCAGCTCTTTGGGAGCATTTATTTTCACATAAATTATGAATCTGTCAGAGTCTTTAAAAAATAACTGAATTCGCCTGGAATGATCTGCCAGGACACAGACCGGCGCCGGCTCGGCGCTGACTTTCCTGTCTGGCTGTTCATCCGAGGCGTGCGGTTGTTCCGAGGCCTCTCTCCCGGCCGCCCCTGCCACGTCCCGGGACTCTCCTCCCGCGTGGGCCTGGCTGAGGCCGTGCAGCAGAGAAGCCCTCGCGTGTCCCCCCGGCTCCTCGGGAGGGCCCGGGCCACCGCCTGCAGGGTCACCGCAGGCCCTGCGCCCACCGCGGGGCACCGTGCTGTGTGGGAGCCGTGCCGGCCCCCGGGCTGCTCCAGGCACCTCCGCGCCTGGTGTCCAGGGCTGCTTGGAAAGAACGTTCCGGGTGCGTTTCCCCAGCCCCATCAACCGACTCCTCGTGAGACAGACTGGCGCGGCGCAGACAGCCTGCACCTCTGGGTGCTCAGCGAGCTGTGTCCAGGGCGGTGTGCGGAGCAGAGTCCCTGCAGGTGGGGGGCTGCCTTCTCTCCCTGTGAGGCCAGGGCCCGTCCTGCCCTCCACCGACTCGGGGATCTGGGGGGACGGACCGCAGGGGGCTGTGTGTGCTGTTCTGAAACAGCCCGGGGCCCAGGGCAGAGACCCCACCCGCAGGCACTGGCCCCCCGGGGCATTCACAGCCACTTCAGGGACGCGCTTCCCTCCAAGGGCTGGATTGACCAAACCTGTCCCCCACGTGGGGCGGGACCACCGATCCATCAGCGCCTTCACCCCGCCTTTCAGGCGTCAAGGAGGCGCCAATTAAAGATTGTTAAGGTCGCTTAATGAGAGTTCATCAGCTAAGAGCAAGGTGGGGCCCGGCCCGCCTTCGCGTGCTTTGGTCCGCCGTCCACGTCTGGTAGGCGGCTGCGGGTTCGAGGGCCGCCTGGCCTGTCGGAGGCTGCGTAGGAAAGGGGGGTAATGAGGCTCCGCGCAGCCTGACACCTCCCCCGGGCGAGCCCTCCCCAGGGGCGTTCCAGGTGGTGTGTTGAGAGTGAAGTGATGCCGTGTTGATGCTTCGCCTCGCATTTCGGAGAGATTTATATTTTAGCAGCTATTAGGAGCAGCAGCTCCCAGTAAGACTCCTTTTGGCAGGTGAGACCTGAGCATTTTCTTGGCATTAAAGGACTAGAAATAAAAATGCAGTCCTGAGAGTGATTCCACAGCCATCTGGGGAAAAGGAAGTTAAAGAGATAAGAGGTGAAGCTGACAGCCTCATCCACATTACTAATATTCTCCGAATCTAAAAATATATAAAATTCCAACAGTGGGAAACCAATGCCCAGCAAATGCTGCCTGATCAACCCGGAGGAGGCGTCTGAGGCGCGCGAGTTAATGAGTCCGGAGCCGCGCGGCTCCCAGAGAGGGCAGCCCCGACGGTCGGTGCTTTTCGATCCGCGGTGCCGCCTTGCCGGGAGGCGTGGGGCTCGCTGAGGAGCTGGTCGGCGCCCAGCTGTTTCCCTTAATTCTCTCCGCAAACCGCCCGCTTCCCGCTCTGGCCCTCTGCTGACCGTGCTGACCTCGGCGGCTCGGCCCGCGGCGCCCGCACCCTCGACCCGGCCCGGCGTCAAGGCTGCAGGGCGGCCTGGTGTGGACGGGGCGGCCCTCGCTTGGGTCTGACAAAGTGAGAAAGATGGGCCGTCACCCCGAGTCCGGAGGAAAGGGGGTGGAAGGGACGACCGTGCTGGTCTCCAGCACCCCAAGGCTGGGAGGTGGTCCCGGGGTGCACAGGCCGCGTGTGTGGGGGCGGGTGCCCAGAGGAGCAGAAACTCCACCCGCAAGCCACGCCCAGGACTGAACTCCAACCAATCGCCACTTGACAGTCTCTCCACCAATCAACAACTGCGAGAAACTCATTTGCGTAAGTAGGCCGTGGCCCCGCCCCTTCCCATGCCTATATAAGCTGCTCCGCCACTTCCCCCCCACCCGCGTGGCTGCAAAAGGCTCCGCTGCAACTCCCAGAGGCGCGACTCGGGACAGCCCCCCCAGGGGGCGGTGCGAGGGGACTGGGGCGACCCCCTGACTGCTTCGCTGGCGAGGCTGCAGTCTCCCTGCTGCCCAGCCCCCTGGCGGCCTGCTGGGTCATCTGGGCCCCAGAGGACAGTGGCAGCTCTGCCAGCCCCCAGGGTCCTGCCGGCTCTGCACAGGGTGGGCGGCGCACCCCTCCCCATGGCCCAGGCCTCGCGGGCTGCTGGGCACACAGCCTCCAGGAGCCCGCTTCCGGGCCCGGAGTCCACACCGGAAGGGGCCAGGCGGGGGACACGGGCTCAGCGGTGTCATCCAGGCGAGGGGTGGCAGCCGGCGAGGGCCGGGTGTGTGTGCACGCGTGTGTGCCCGGAGCCGCCCTCAGCAGGCTCGGGGTGCCCCCTCCCTCCAGGACGCCCACACACGGCAGGAGGAGGAGGTGAAGGGCGAGAAGCCCCCTCCACTGGGGTGCTGCGAGGGCAAAGGGCCAGCGTGCACGACCTCCCTGGGCGCTGGTCCTAGGCCACTGGACCTGGCCTCACACCTGGTCTCCTACTGGCCTCAAGCCGGGCCTCCTCTTCCAGGCGACAGCAGTGAATGTGGAGGGCAGAGGGGCAGGGCTGGCCTGGGCTGCGGCCTGGCCAGTGTGTGGGGCTCCGGCAGCAGCGCTGGCATCTGGGGTCAGTCCTGGAATCCAGCAGGGCCCGTCCGGCGTGGGGAGGGGGTGGGACGGCCCGAGGGTGCCTCGGAAGAGCTCAGCCTCGCGTGGGCGGCCTCCCTGCGGCCTCATGGGTGACTGGACAGTGCTCCCACGTGCGGCCTCTGGGGCTCGGGCCCCAAGGGACTGCTCGCCGGCCACGCGCTCTCCGTCGCCCAGGGGTGAGGGGGCGCTGGCCCGTGCCCCAGGCCCCGCCCCTGCAGCTCCCACTCTACTGGCTCTGCAGACAGCAGTGGGAGAGCCCAAGCCTTTTTAAGAAAGAAAAGCCTTAAAAAACAACAACAATGGAACGGGGGTTTCTTTTGAAAGCAGAGCTGCGCGCCCCATTACAGGGCTCAGATTTTTAAAAATAGAGCAGATCAAACAGGCCTTTGTTTTCTGGAGGCTGCGGGGATTCAGAGACACAAAGGCTGCTCTCCGCGCGCAGCTCCCGCCTCCCGCCACCCCGCACGCCAGGGGCTCAGTTTACCACAGAAACGGAGGCTTCAACCTGCCAAACAAATCAAGTATCGTTTTCCCATGTAAACAGGGTGACGGGATGAATTATTCAGGAGCTGGGCCCTGCCGTCCGCACGCGTCCATCACGCCCATGGACGTATCACACGGCGTCTCTCAAGATGTTTTCTAGTGTTTATGAAAACAATTCATAACGTCGCATCCCATTAGCTCTCGGTTAGCACCTGACATCCGTCAGGCTGACGGCTCCTGTCGCCAGAGGGTCCCCGAAGTTTCGGTAATGCTAATGGCGCTTCTGTCCGCGCTCGGCACAATTAGCGCGACTGTCCTTCAAGGACAGGACGGTCCCTTGGAGGTGCCGTCCGCCTGGCCTGTCACTCGGGCCTTTCGCTCCTGGCGGACACGATTCTTGGCTGGGCTTCATGTGGAGGCGCGAGTCTGCGGGCAGCTCCGGGGCTGCTGCGGGACGTCGTGGCCTTTGCGGATTACTGGGCTTCTCTGCGGCCAGGTCACTGTGGCTGGAACTCTCGGGCCGGCCTGCGGTTAGGGCTGCGCTGCAGCCTGGCTCGGCGGAGGGGCTGGCCCCGGACAAGTGGGCGCTGGGCACGCCTCGGACTTGGGGTGGCGTCCCCACTGAGACGGCCCGAGAGCGCTTGTGCCGGCAGCTCCATTCCCCACGGCCAGCCCAGGGGACGCCCTCTGCAAGGTGGCTCGGGCGTCACCTGGCCAGTGTGTGGGGCTCCGGCAGCAGCGCTCTCCGGCGTCGCCCTCTGCTGTGCTGGGCGTCCTGGCCACGGCAGGGGACGCTGAGGTGAGGCTCCCGGGAGCCCAGCAGAGGCACGCGCTGGGCTCCGGCCGCCCGGTTGCGACTTCGCTCCAGGACCGACATGCGAGGAGGCCGCAGCTGTGGACACTGCAGGCCTGGGCAGCTGGGCTGGGGGGCGGCGGGACTCGCAGCCCCGGGCTCAGCTTGCGCTGCCCTGTTTGGGGTCCTCCCTCCCTCCCCCCTTCCTTTTTACATCGTCGTTCATCTTCGTACAGTTTTGCTTTCTCCCTCAGGTGTGTCCCCCTAAAAGCCCCAGCCTGAGACCCCGGAGCCGTCCCCACCGTCCCTGCACTCACCCGCCCCTCTGGCCCTCTCTCCCGCCCCGTGGCCGTCTCCGATTTGCCCCCTGCTGGTCTGCCTCCCCGCCCCTGTGGTCTCCCCATGTCCCTCCTGTGAGGAAGCCGGCGCTGTTTTCTCCTCCCTCCTGGCTTAGTTCGCTGGGCAGGCTCGACGCTGCATGAACACTAGGGGGGCTGCCCACGGCGGCCTCTGCGGGCGGCGCCTTGGCCGGGGAGGGCAGCGCACCCAGCTCTCTGGCTGCGGCCGCCCGCTGCGGGCAGGCGACCCAGGGGCGCAGGTGCCCGGGCCGGGCTCTGCCCACAGGCCGGGTCCAGATGGTGCTCGGCCGAGGGGAGGGTGCGGGTGGGTCTGCCCGCACCTGCCCCGGGGCCCTGCAGCCTCGCGCTGAGCGTGCAGCCCGAATCAGTGGCTCCGCACAGGGCGGGGGTTCTCCTGAGCCCAGCCAGCCGCCTGCTTCTCATCTCCGCGGCCTTCGCGACGCCCCGTGTCCGCCCGGAGCGCCAGCCGCACCCGCCGGCCTGAGGAGCGGGGCGCAGGGGCTGCGCAGAAGCCAGTGCGGCGCCCGAGTGAGGCCGCGAGGGCTGGTGCGGGCAGTGAGCGGCGCCTCCTCTCGGGCGGGCCGGGCAGCGGGCACAGACCAGGCCCTCTGATGACAATAGTCTACCAAAAGCGCCGGGGGCCGTGTTTCGGGGCGGTGGGGCCCTTGGGGGTGACCAAGGGAGCCCTGAGGGGTCTGCGCCGCGGCCAGCTCGGCCGGCAGGGTCACCTTGACTCGCTTCGGGGCAGGGCGGGCTGGGGGCCCCGGGCGTCGTCTTCATCCCGAGGAGCACGGAAGGTGTCGTGGGGTTGCCATGCTCGATTCAGCCTCACTTTCGCAAACTCCACTCGCCGCCGTCCTCTCTGGCGGGGGCTGGGCGAGAGGGGAGGGGAGCCGTGGGCCGAGGTGGCGGGTCTGGCCACCGGCGGAGGGGCCTCGGGCTCGGCTGCGGGCGCTGGCGCCTGGGGGCGCTGCTGGGGCTTGCGGGCGGGCTGGGGGCGCAGGTGACCCCCGGCGCGGCTTAGCTCTGGTGGAGGCGGCCGGTTCCCGCGACTGGGAACAGCTGTTGTTGCCACTTTCCATTTCCTCTGCCTCATCGAGATGTGCGCGGCGTCCGCAGAGAGACGAGGCCAGAACCTTCTTGGATGGAGCTCAAAAGGAATTAGAGGCGCTAAAGACACGCAGCGTGTTTGGAGCCGCGCTGCGCAGGCGGAGGGAGAGCGGCGGCGGCGGGCGCAGGCATCGGCCTCCCCGAGACGGCCCGGGGGGGGGGCCCAGGAGGCGCTCGGGGTGGGGTGGGGGCCGGGCGGGCGCGGGGGTGCTCTACCCGTCGCTTTGCCTCTCGGCGGGAAGGACCGGCCGAGAGGGTGCGGCCGCGCCTGGCCGCAGGGGCCCGCAGGAGGCGCGGAAGGGCAGCGGGAGACGCGGCTCCCTCGCCGCCGGGCGCCGACCATGATGGGCGGGGAGCTTCAGCCCGGAGGCCGGCGTGGCGGTGCCGAGGCTGTCGGAGCCGGGCAGTGCGGGAGTTGGGCCGTCGTGAGGACTCCGGGTGGCCGTGGCGTGGACAGGCCGACGGGGCGGCGAGTCCCGGGAGAGAAGACAGGACGCGGGGCCAGGGTGGGGTGCTGGGAGACGCAGCCGGCCTGCGGCTCCGTGTGGGCCCTGGGGCCTGCAGAGGGGCGTCCAGGCGTGGCGGGGAGGCCAGCGCGGCGCTGGGTTTGCCCCCAAGTGGCGTGACCCCGCCGGCCAGTCGTCCCAGCGCCCTGGCCTGCCCGCCGCGTCACACGCTGGCCCTCCAGGGCTGCGGCCTGCCGGCCCAGGGCCCGGGCGAGGCCAGGACGCCCAGTCTGGGGCGTGCCCGCCCTCCGGCTGATCTGAAATGGCTCCGTCCCCCGTGCTCGCGCGGCCAGGGCCCGCCCGAGGGCCTTCCTAACGCCGTATTGCGTCGGGGCTCGGCCCGTCTCCGCGCGGGGCGACCCCGGCTGAGCTCGGGCGCGTGCGGGGAGGCGCTCACCCCGGCGGCCCCTCCAGAGCCCTTCACCCGGAGCCCCCACTCCGGCGGCGAGCAGCGGGGTCTCTGCGGCTGAGCGAGGGGCACATGGTCACCAGCGCCGGCCCTTGCCCAGCCGAGCCCGCCACAGGTGGACGGCCCAGCTGCTTCAGGTGTGGCCACCAGGGCCGCCGCCAGCTGCGCCTCCGCGAGGAGTCGGGGAGTCGGGCGCGAGACTCCCGCACTTCGAGCCAGAGAGAGACAAGTGTATAATTTTTGCTAATGGATTATTATATTCCACTTACATATCTTTTCCTAATTACTTTATTCATAAAAAAGTCGTCGCTCCACATAAGCGGCGCGAGGCTCTTCTGTGGGAGGCCGGGCAATTTGCAAGCCATCTGGGTGACTGAATCACTTAGGGCCGCGGCGCCCGCGCTATGAGCCAGGTGGGGCTCCTGCTCCAAGCGCCTCCGTCGCTGCGCCTGCGGAACGGGGTCCAGGCGGCAGGGGCTTCGTGGCCCCGGCCTCTCGGGGACGCGGGGCGCTCGGCACCGGTGCCGCCTGCCGCAGCCACTGTGGGGCCAGCCTGGGGCGGCGGGGCGTGGCCAGGCCTGCCCGGCGCGCGGCATCTCAGGGAAGGCCGTGCTGCCGAGGCCCGGTGAGGGCCCGGTGGGCGCGGGGAGCAGGGCCAGGCGGCCTGTGCTGACCGCTCAGGCAGTCGGCGGGCCAGCTCCTGAGGGACACGCCGCGCCGTCTGGACACGTGGGGGGAGCCGAGGGGTCGCACTGAGCAGAGGCCGGAGACGGAGGTCTGCTCGCACGTCGGGGCAGAAGCAAGCGGAGCACACGCGCCAACAGGCCGCACCAAATGCCGCTTGGGGTCGGAGAAGTAGGGAGCAGAGGGCAGAGTGGGGCAGTCAGGGCTGCAGCGGGCCTGCGGGCGCTGGGCTGAGGCGTCGTCACGCACAGCGGTGAGATGCGCCTTCCTGGTGTGTGTGGTTTGTAAAACCAATGGCAAATCAATAACATTTTATTGAAAAATATGAAACATGTTCCAGCCTGTGAGGGGACGGTGTTCCAGCACCACGGAGAGCAGCCAGGGCCGCGGGGGGGGGGGGCCCATCCCCAGGCCCTCGGGTCTCGGCCGTGAGACAGACGCTGGACGCCACCAGCCGGAGGCCGGCGGGCGCTGAGCGAGCCGGTGCTGCCCACAGCCCCGCAGCATGCCTGGGCCTGCGGCCGTTGGGCCGTCGCGGGCTGCGCCAGGGGCTGGTGGACGGCTGCAGACTCCGGGACGCCGGGCTCAGCTGCCCGCCCGGCCCGCACGTCGCGGTGCAGGGGGCACGTGGGCTGAGGAGCTGACCGCTGCGTGACCGCACAAGCACCGTCCAGGGGCTGAAGCGGGCGGCGGCACGGGGCTGCGCTGAGGGGCCTGCTGTGCTGGGCGGGCCAGCGGCCAGAGAAGGCCGCGCTGCCGGGGCCCAGGCGCTCTCGGGGCGGCGGCGTGGACGGCGTGCGGAGCCCGTGGGGAGCAGAGTCCCGCCCGGAGCGGTCGGCGGGGCTGCCGGAGGGGCTGTGGCCTCACGGCCAGGACCGAGGCGCTTGGCCAGGGCGGGCTGCCGGGGCCTCGCTCCCTCAGGTCTCCGCGGGGTCCCCACGCTGACCCTCGGCCAGGGGCTCTTCCTGCTCTCCCCGCGCGTCCGCCCGGGCCAGCAGCTGGCCTGGGATGTGGGCGCCGCAGGGGAGCTGGGCCCCTTCTCCTGATCCTCACTTTAGGGGCGCGTCCTCCCGGGCCCGGCCCCGCCGGCAGGGAAAGGTGGAGCTGGACGCGATGGCCCCTGCCCGGCAGCCGGGACCCGCCGCGCAGGCTCTGGGGCACAGGCTGGACTCCCGCAGGGCCAGAGGACGCCAGCTGCCGTGGCAGGGCGGCCGGAGCCCCAGGCTGTGCGGGGTCAGGGGCGCCGCCTGGCCATGCTCAGCAGCCCTGCCCGCCGCTGCCCGCCGCTGCCCGCCGCTGCCCGCGACCTCCGGGACAGATCCAATTAACCGAGTGATGGGACCCGACCTCTGCAAGATGGCTGCGCCGGCCTTGCTTTGCTCAGGGGGAGAAATATTTCCTTCTCACTTAAACGTTAAACAGCAAATAAATAACAGCTGATGTGCTGGGCCTTGCGCAGAGACGGCTGACATATGGGCCTTGTCAGCGAGACGGCTTGGATCCCTCGGTTCCCACGGGGGCCCGCGCGGGCGCCCGTCCTCCCAGCTCCGCCCGGCCCGGCTCTCTGGAGAAGCTCACGTGCCCAGCAGCACCGAGAACGGGTGACCGTCTCGGCCTCCCGCAGGCTCCAGCGGCCAAGGTCCAGGCCCGTCCAGCCGGCCGCCCGGAGAGCCCGCAGGGCCTGGCTCACCCCAGACACCGGACGCCCCCAGGCTGGCCCCGGGCATGGCTGGGCAGCCCTGACCGTTGTGATGTTCCCACGTTGGCCGGAGGCCCTGTCCCACCCCTCGGGAGGCCAGAGGTGCAGCCTGGGCGGGCCCCTGGCCCCTCTGGGGATGCAGGCATGGATGAGGGTCTGCTGGCCGAGGGGCTGCTTGCCCAGCAGGGGAGCCTGGGGGGCTTGCAGCGCTCCTGGAGCAGCTGACGCGCCTCGGGCAAAGGCCCGCCCAGGCCGCGCGACTGGGGCTTTGTGCAGCCTCAGCTGGGGCGCCGGCGGGTCCGCTCCCCGTTCCCGGGGCCCTGGCCCGTCGCTGCGCCACTGCGGCCACGCGGGGCACTGTCGTTGCTCAGAATCGGTGGCCGCGCCCCACGGAACCGAGCCTCGGGGAGGGGTGCTGCTGTGTGCCCACCGCGGACTCGGCGCAAACGCCCTGGAGGGACATCTGCCACACGCACATCGCGGGCAGGCTCTGCGCTGGGGGCTGGGGCCCGGGGGCCGGGGCCTGCAGGCCTCAGCGGGCTCAGCGGGCTCGGCAGGCCGGGGCTCGCGTCCTAAGGCACAGGCACGGGCAGCGCGGGCCCTGGGGGCGGCGGGCTCGGTCCGGAAGCCCCGAGGGCCGGCTCTGCCCAGCCAGGCCCAGGAGCCGGCCAGCATGGAGCCGAGTGGAGGCGGGGGCTGGGAGGGAATGGGGGTGGAGAAGACCCTCGGGGGCTCCCCACCTGCCAGGGCCAGCAGGGCCTGTCCCCTCGGCAGCGCAGGCCGGGCGGGCTGGTGGCCTGGACGACGACCCCACACTAACTGGACACCCACACTCCCTGCCCACGCGGCGCCGTGATGACCAGCGCTAGGGAGCGGTGGGGCGCGGGGCACGAACCCCCGGAACGGAGAACAGAGCCCCTCCCTCTGGGGCCGGGGGCGGCGCAGGCCTCAGGCGGCAGCTGGACCACGTTCAAATCACGTAATCATTTAAATGACTTAAAAAATGGGAGATACTTGGGCGTAAATCTTCCTCCAAAATTGCACAATGTACTGACTCTACAAAGTGCTGATAAAAGAAATCAAAGAAAATGTAAATACATGGAGAGAAATACAGGATTTGCGCACTAAAAACAGCCAAGTGCCGGCTCCCGGGGTTCGCAGAGGCGGCTTGGCCGGGACGGCGGCCACAGACCTGAGATCACACAGGGCGACAGGGCACACCCCCGGGGCAGCCTTGGGGGGCTCCCCAGCTGCTTCCAGATCAGCCGCGCCCCAAAGCCGAGGGCGGCCCGGGGGCGCACGCTCTCGCCCCTTCGCTCCTCTGTCCCCCGGACTGGCAGGGTCGGTGGCGCCTCGAGAGTCTTGGCTGTCACTGCCGCGTCCCGGGCGGGCCTGCGCCCCCGTCCGCCTCTCGAGGGCCCGGCCCCCAAGCCCGGCTGGCCCCCCACTCGCGCCTGCTGTGCCTTGCTGGGCGCCCGGCGTGCTCTCTGCGCTCTCAAGCCAGCTGCACGTGCAGGAGAAGCCTGTGGCGGAGCTGGAGTGTCACCGCAGAGCCTCGGGCCTCACGCTGTCGTCGTGAGGAGGACGGGCCGATTCTCCTCCTCACGGCGCGCAGTTCGCTGCTTCCTGTAACGAGGGAGAATGAAAGCGTCCGCGGCGGACACGCAGCGTGTCCCGGGCTCTCTGCTTCGGGACGTTTCCTGGACAGAAGCGGCAGCTCCGTGTGGGGCGCGGCGCCGTCAGGAGGGGCAGCGGTGGGCCCGGGACAGCAGGCGAGGGGCGGCGCCTTCGTGCTGACCCCAGCCCGTGGGGGACGCCGATCAGAGGCCCTCCTGGGGGCCCAGCTGCGGTGGGAGCTGCTTTGCCAGGCGGGTCGTGGTGACATCCAACCTCGGCTGGGGCTCAGGTGTCATCGGCTCGGCCGCTGGCCTGGAGAAGGCAGGGGCCACGCAGAGCCTCCGTTCTGGCCGGGAGAGCCGGGCAAGCCGGGCGGGTTGCACGGACGAGGGGGCGACCCCCGGGCTCCCGCCACCCCCGTCTGCAGAGAGCCGGGGGGCTCGGCCCTGGGGCCCGGCCGCACCGCTGCGCTGCGGCGTCAGCTGGGTGGGGGACGCGGGCGGGACACAGCGGGCAGCTCCCCCCAAGCACCTGCCGCAGCGCAGCCCCCACCCCGGCCCCGTCTGCGGGCCTCGTACCCCCCGGCTCTGGTCTGGCCACAGCCGCCGCCGCTCTCGGCAGCCGTCCCCCGGGCATCTGAGCACCCCCGGGCAGCACGGCCAGGCGGGCAGGGCAGTGGACACGCAGGCTGTCGTCCCCCCAGTCTGGCTGGCGCCCCCAAGGCCGGCGAGGGGCTGGCGGCCGGGCGCGCCCAGGCGGGGCGGCTGCGGCAGAGGCCGGCCTGGGCCCGGGGTCGCCCCTCAGCCTGCTCCCTGCTGCAGACCCAAGCCGCTGGGCGCGTGGAAGGGGTCTTGGGCCCCCTGGCCTGTCCGGGCAGGGCTGGGCAGCCGCTCCGCACAGGCCCGCCCGAGGCTGCCGCTGCACACCCTGCCCACGAAACGCAGAGGTGCTGGCTGCTGCCCGCCGGCCCGGCCACCCCTCCCCAGCGGCAAACCGGGCAGTTCTGTCCCAGTTCTGCCCAGGGCTGCCCAGTAGCGTGGCCCACGCGGCCCCGCCTGCCTGTGTCCAGAGCTCTCCGGGGACCCCTGGGGTCCCCAGCACCTGTCCCAGCCCCACACGCAGGCCTCGAGGGGATCGGCTGGGCACCGCGCCCGGCCTGCTCGCAGGGTCCCTGCTGCCGGCCCTGCGGAGCCCAGGGGGCCAGAGCGCGAGTCCCGAGTCTGCGATTCTGTCTGTTGGCCACACAGGGCGTCGGCCACGGGGGTGGGGGGGGCGGTGCCCGGCTCTCTGGAATCCTGTGGTCAGAGGCCCGGAGCTGCCGCCGCCCCCCAGTGCCCCGGCCGACCGCAGCGCGGAGCTGGTAACTGAACAGGGGGACGCTGGCAGCAGGCACCGCACTTGCAGGAGAGGGAGAAAAGACGAATAAGAATCAAACCCGCACCAAGGCAGAAAACCGCGCGTGTTCCTCCGACTCGGCGAGTGGCGCGCGGCTCCGAGAGCAGGGCGGCCGGCGGGCCTCGGGCGGGGCTGGGGTCCCCTGAGCTGGCGCTGGCGGGGTGTCACCGGGCCCCGCACAGGCTGGGAGGGGTCTCCCCAGCCCGCCCAGCGGGCCCCAGAACGGGCGAGGCCGCGGGGCCCTGAGCGCAAGAAGCCACGTTTCTGCGGCTCTCGGAGAGGCAGAGCGCGCACCGGCCTCTCAGTCCAGCAGCACTCGGGCAGAGGGAAGAGGCGCCGAAGGCCGCGGCGTGGGCTGAGCGCGGGCCCTTCCGGGCCGTATTTCTCTCCGAGCGCGCTTACTTCATTTATAATAAATCACCCCTAAGCACACCCTGGCTCTGCGCACAGGACAGAGTCGGAAATTATAAGAAAGTACCACAGAGAAAAACTGTCTGGGCGAGCGCAGCTGCGTTTGTCTCCAGAAGTGGGGCCCCCAGGCCGCCGGCTCCGCGCGGAGACCCCTCCGCGGCCCCGCCCGCCGCCCGCCCACCGCGGGGCCCAGCCGCTGCTCCTCGGCAGGCCCTCCCCGTCATCTGCCCCCGCCTTCCCCTCGCTCATGAGAGTGGGGCGAAGCCAACACGTGCGCCGGCCGCGGGCCAGAGCTGGGGCAGCGAGGTGGGGACTGCGAGGTCGGCCCCCCCACGTGGGCCCCAGTCTCGGGGAGCAGAAGCGCCTTCCACCCCCAGCAGAGGAGGCCCCGGAACAAGCCGGGTGACTCAGAGGGAAAACGCCCCCCAGTAAGGCCCCTCAGCTTCCACTTGGGAAAAACGGACCAGGGTCCTTCTGCTTCACGTGAGGACATGTTTTGGGGGCGCACCCACGCCCCCCGAGACCAGGGCTCCTGTCCTGCGTCCGGCAGGGAGCAGCCCGTCTGTCATGGAAGACTGCCGTGCGCACGACATGCCCCCACAGGCGGGGTGCCCGATGAAACCCCCAGAGCGTCCTCACGTAGCCCGGGACTGCTGGCCCGAGCTGGCCGCCCTCTGGCAGACACCAGCAGCAGTGTCCAGGGCGCGAGAGGTCAGAGGTCGTGCACAGAAGGGCCGCTGCGGCCGGCACGGGGCTCCGGGCCCTGACGGGGCCCAGCGGTCAGATGTCCTTGGGAGGCCCCAGATCGCGGGGACAGGGAAGCTGTCCACGAGGGGCTGGGAAGTGGGGCGCCCCCTCACATGCGTGGGCGTGTGCGGCCCTCAGGCGGGCGCTGCGGGTGAGCCCGCCCAGCTGGGTCAGCTCCGCCCGGCTGCGCAGCCCTGGACAGGCCAGGCGGGCAGCAGCCGGCGGCCTCCCGCCCTCCCCCAGCCGGGGCCGACCCGCAGAGTCTCCCTGTCAAGAAGAAACAGCGTTTTCAGAAACTGCTTAAGTTATGAAATTTAGTCCAAGTCCTTATGAAAATTAATTAGGCTACATCCAACAAATAAAAGCGATCGATAGTTAATTTCAAGGGCATATTCGATCGATTTCAGCTGGGCCCTGCTTAAATATGCAATATTATTCAATGTTGCTCAACTTTTGCATGAACTCAATTAATTTTAGTGTTTAAGTCTGCAATGGCCACATTTGTTCTAATTACCTCTGCTCGTGCACCAATGAATTATTTTTGATATTTATCTTTACTTTAAAAAAAACAGGCTTAGCGCTGCTAGGAAGAGAACGATTTCCCCTTACTTTTTGTTTGAAGCCTGCATTTTCCAAAAAAGCAAATGAAATAACTTGAGTCATCAGTCTCAATTTATTTTTTTTTAAAGATTTATTTATTTATGCATACAAGCTGGGGTGCAGGCCAGAGGTGCGGAGTGGTGAGAGGATTCACCAGAGACAGAGTGGGGAGCAGAACAGGCAGATCCACTGAAACCCACTGCTGAGGGGGCAGCGGGGAGACAGGAGAGGTCTGCTCCGCCACGTGGGAATCTCCCTGGCTGGGTATTGAACTCGTGCTGTGGTGGCTCTGGATAGCTTCCTAGTGCTGCGCTTAACCTGTTGTGCCACCAGGGAGGCCCTCAATTTATTTTTAAAAACTTCAAGCAACAAGAAATGAAAAGCCATAGATATTGTTTCCACATTAATTTGCATGTAAATGATACTATCAGTTTATCGCTTATTGTTTAGGGAAGGCAAATCTTATAAAGATCAAAGAAAGTTTAAATCAAAGTCAGCCAAGACAAAGCAAATAATAATGTTTTCGAAAGTCTTTTATCATTTATATTCAAAAATCTTATTTATTCCTCACTGAGGCTTGAGAAGAACCCCAGGCCCCTGCAGGTCTGTGCAGGGGAATCCCTCTGCTACGGCGAGGGTCTGCTGTACCTGGGCCACCTCTGTCCCGGGCCACCTCTGTTTTGCCCTCTGGGGAGCAGCCTCTGGGTCGTCTGTGAGGCCGGTGCTCAGGTGACACGCAGCGCGTCACCCTGCGAGGCTGCTGAGGCTGCAGACTCCACCCTGCAGCGGCTCCAGGGCCCAGAAGTTCCTGCTGGAAGGTCCAGCTGCCCTCCGCCTCCAGGCCGACAGCGGCCGGGCCTGGATGGAGTGACCAGGGCAGCGCAGTTAGGGGCAGCTGGCTGCAGACCCTGCGGCACAGAGGGGCAGACGTGACTTCTCTGAGACCTGCTTTGACAGACGCGGCAGGGCTGGGCGGCTGACTGACCCGCCGGGGCTGGACCCCAGCCTGCCGGAGCTGGAGACAAAGCAGGCACGGAGGAGGGGGCGCCCAAGGGGTCCACACACCCCAAAACTCAGCCTCTGAAGAAAAGCCTCTGCACGCTTCTCGGCGCTGCCCGGGCTGTCCAGGCCGCCAGCCGGGCCGTGAGTCTCTGCCCAGCAGCTTCCAGCCAAGGAGGCTGAGCTGCTGCTTCCTCCGCCCCGGTCCCCCAGACCTGCAGAGCCCCGATCCCTTGCTAGCCGGGCTGCGGGTCTGAGGCTGTCTCCCAGCGCGGCCCTTCTCCTCTCAGGCTGGCCTCGCCTGGCCTCACCTGGGCTCGTGCCGCCAGGAGCGGCCGCTGTGCCGTGTCTGCGCCAGAGCGGAGCGCACCTGTGCCGGGCACCGGACCACCTCGCACACCTCGCCACAGCGCCCTCCAGCTGGGGGCACCGGGAGCCGTGGGCTCACCACTGCCGTCCGGGGGCTGCAGAACCTGGGGCTCGCTGCTCAGGGGGGGGGCGCCCCGGTACTCCGGGAGCACGGTCAGCGGGGCTGGGACGGGCTGCCCTCCCGTCGGGCTTCCTGCGGGCAGACCCGCCCCGGCGGCGCTGTCTGCCTCCGCGCTTGAAGGCCCCGCCCCGCCAGGCGCTCAGTGCCCAGCTCCCGGCACCTGCTGGCGCTGCCCCTTCCAGGAACGGGACCGGAGGCCGAGACGCCGCCGCTCTCCTCCTGCCGCAGCCCGGCCGGTCGCCCGCAGCCCCCAGCAGCCCGAGGCCTCTGTGCCGCCTTCCGGGCCAGGCGTGGGCAGGTCCCCTGGAGCGGACCCTCAGGCCTGAGGTCCTGGTGGGGCTGAGGGCCTGGGCAAGCTGCAGAGGCCTTGCGGGCACCCTGTGAAGGGGACGTCGCCCCAGGCTGAGATCGTTGTCCAGGGAAACTCCGGTCGGTCTGCAGAAGCCGCGGCCGCTTCTCCCAGCCTGCACCGGCGCGGGCAGCGGAATGGCGCGGGGACGTGCGCCCGCGGGGGCGCTCAGCTCTGGCGGGGCTCCACGGGCGTGGCGCTGAGGTGGTGCTGGCAGCCCTGTGCCTGTCTTCTGGGGAGCCTCGGCGGCGCGGCGCAGGGGGCTGAGAGGTGTATGTGTGTGCGTGTGTGCGCGTGCGCGTGCGACTGTGTTCAGTTATGAGTGAGGGTGTGTCTGTGCGTCTGGGCCGCGGGCGGTTAGTGCACGTGGGCCTGAGTGTGTGGCCGCGGCACACGAGTGTGCACGTGCATTTGCACGCAGAGCCTGTGCCCCCGAGGACAGGTCTACAAGGACAGGACGCGCGTCCGCTGTGCTCCTGGGGCTGGCCCTCCGAAGGAGGGAGGCGGGCACCGTCACCGAGAGCGCTGAGCGGTCGGCGGCGGGGTCCACGTTTCTTTCTTTTTTTTTTTTTTTAAAGATTTATTTATTTATACATACAAGCTGGGGTACAGGCCAGAGGCGTGGGGCAGTGAGAGGGTTCACCAGAGAAGAGCGGGGAGCAGAACAGGCAGATCAGAAACACACTGCTGAGGGGAGCAGCGGGCGAGGCAGGAGAGGTCTGCCGCGCCACGTGGGATTCTCTCAGGCTGGGCGTCAAACTCGCATCGCCGCTGTCGACAGCTCCACAGCGCAGCGCTCAACCGCTGCGCCACCAGGGAGGCCCGGTCCACGTTTCTTTACAGCGTCTAGATTCATGCTTATAAAATGAAGAAATGGGTGGTTGCCATGGAAACAGCGTTTTGAAAATTATCAATTAGAGCCAGCAGCCATAGATATTGCTCTTTGTGTGGGCAGAAAATTACTCCCCAAACTGGAGGAAACACACCCCCACTCACACACGTGCACACACTTGCACCATACACACACTTGCACACACACCACTCAGTACACATAACACACATGCGCACCACACCCTCACACACGTGTACACACACTTGCGCACACACTCGCACACTCACACTGCGCACACTCACTGCACACTCACACTGCACTCACACACGATGCGCACTCACTGCACTCACACACTGCACGCTCACACTGCACACTCACACTGCGCGCACTCACACACTGCGCGCACTCACACACTGCGCACACTCACGCTGAGTGGAGGCGGCTCTCGAGGAGGACGCGGCCGGAGCCCAGGGGACAGGGACAGGCTGGGCTGCCCGGAGGCAGAGGCGGCGGAGTCGGCGGTGCCCTCCGCGCCCCGGGGCCACAGGGCTTCGTCCGCGGTGCCAGTGCCGCCATTCCGACTTACTGTCGGGGAGGGAGGGCGGGCACGCGGGGCTCGGGCTATCCCTGCGGGTTTGCTGCTTGTCAAAACCTGTTCAAAAATAGCCCTTTAAAAACCGGCCGCAGGGGCGGTCGCCGGGGGCGCGGCGGGTTTCTGAGGCCGGACCTTGAGCCCCTCGCAGGCGCTGCCGTGCCCCCGCTCTGAGAGGGCGTCCTTCCTCCCCATCCGAGGGGCTTTGGGGAGGGGCCATCTGGGCGCAGCGCCCGCGGCCTCCGGCCAGGCCAAGCGGAGAGCCCCTCGGGCGTCTGTCCCGCCAGGATGCGGCGCTGTGACTCAGCTCTCACGGTGACTGATCCCGAGTGGCGTCGCCCGTCCAGCCCTCCTGGGCGGCCGGGGGCGCGGACACACCGCCGCTTCCTCCGAGTCCCCCACAGTTCTCCGCAGGCGGAAAAGGACAGCTTCGGCCAGGTCAAGGCCGCTTTGCGGAGACCGGGCCGCCCCTGCGAAAGCGCGACCCTGCGCGCCGCGAAGGCGGAGCCTCTCCACAGCCGGCCCCTCCCCCTCCGGCGGCCAGGCCGGGCTCTGCCGCGCCGTCGTGGGGTCCTGCCCCCCGGGGGCCCCTCAAGGCCCGGGGTCCCGAAGCTGAGCCTGGGAGGCCCCGTGGGGCAGCCCGCCGGCGGGACTCAGAGGAGCTCGAGTCCGTCCCGGGGCCTGCCGCCGCGTGCGCCGGAGAGAGAGAGAGCGGGCCCAGGGCTCCGCGTCCTCGGCGGCAGCGACCAGCACTGAGGACCCTGGCTCAGGGGCAGGGACGGCCTGGGGTGGGGTCGGGGCGGGGCGCCGAGGGGAGACGCGGGGCCCTCAGCCCTCTCGTCTCACCGTGCGTGCGCACGTGTGTGTGCGCGTGTGCACGTGTGTGTGCACCAGTAACCTATGCAGTCAACAGCAATTCTTTGTCATTTTACTTTTCTTTCAAAACGACGTCAAGCCCGTCCGGGCAGAGGCTGGTGGGAGTCACCTCGGAGAGCGCCAGGCCCAGCTCGAGACCCTCCACCGCCCAGGGATGGGGGGCGGCCCCTCAGCTTCCTGCTTCAGGGCGGGGGACGGCGGGAAGCAGGCGCTGAGTGTGGCTTCCGCGGAAACGACCTTCCTGCGCGGCGTGTTTCCAGCGCGCGTGAGGAACCCGCCTCCCTCAGGCCAGCGGCCGGCAGGCGGCCCGGGCCCTGGGCGCCGCCTCTGCCCTGCAGCCGGCTGGAGGCTCCGGAGAGCCGCAGGCGCCGACTCCTGTGCCGACCCGCGGGGCGTCTGCAAGGCCGCCGGCTCCGGTGCGCGGGCAGGGAAGGCCGCGCCGGGGGGCCTCGCCAGCCGCACCCGCTCCAAAGCCTCCGCGCGTTGCGCCGGCTTCCAGAGCGCACAGGCCCTGCCGCCTCCGCCGTCTCTCCCTGACGTCCTGCCGCCGCTCGCCCTCCCGCTGACGCGCCGGCCCTTCACAGAAGCCGGTTCCGGGCGCGGTGGGAGCCTCGGCGGGTCGCAGGTCCGCTCTGGGCGGCTCCTGGCGGGGCCGCGCTCTCCGCGCGCCGGGCGTCCTTTCCTGAGTCGGGTCAGAGCGTCTCCAGCCCTCCAGCTGACCGGCCTCTTCCCGGGCTGGACTCGCTCCCCCGAGGCCCGGAGCTGCGCGTCGCAGGGCCTGGCGCAGCGCGCGGGCGCTCCTGGTCAGCCGCGTCGGACTCACTCCTCGGGCGGTCCCTGTCAGCAGACTCTCCCGGCTCAGACTGGCCGCAACTGGCTGTCGGGCACAGATTCTGCTTGCCCAAAAGCGCGCTATGTTTTTATGATTTAAAGAAAATTTGCAAGTCCAAGGAGCACACAGCGCTCCCACAGTGCGGGCCCCTCCCTCCTCGTCCCAGGCCCCCGCCCTGGGAGGCTGGGCAGGCGAGGGCCCCTGGGCGCTCGGGGCCAGAGTGGCCCTGCAGAGACGCGTGGGGGGCGCCCTTGTCCGTGTGTCCCCCAGTGGGACTGGATTTCCACAGACGCTTGCAGTGGACGCTCGAGAGAGAACTCTTTCGAAATGTGGTCATTAGTTTTCTGCCTGCAGCAACTGGAAATTTCTGACGTGCTTTGTCTTTTCCTACGTTGAAGATGTTTTATTTGTTCTGACTTTCCGCATGCTACTTTTGAGGCTGTGTGGGGAGATTGTGACGCGGCGGCCGGCCTGGCCCGGGCCTCCTGGAGACCCTGGGATGAAAACGTGTCCCCGACGCTCTCGCCCGTCCAGTGGCCCTCGCAGTGAGGCAGCGGCAGCCAGGGCAGCTCGGACGCAGGAGGTGGATGGCAAACCCCTGCTCGGGCAGGGGGACCTGGGGGCAGTGAGAGCCTGACCGTGAGCAAGGTCACCCCGCTCAGCCCCAACGCTGGTGCTGACCAGCGAGCTGGACACAGAGAAGACACACCGTGAGCTCCTGTTTGGGATGCTCCAGGCGGAGAAAGCCAGGCCGTGGGGCCGCGGGGCTGGGCGTGTGGCCGGGACTGCCCGCGAGCCCGGGAGGCTTCTGGGGCCAGACCCTGGCGCGGCGCCCAGCGCGTGTGCCTGTCAGAGCTCGGGCGAGTCCGCACTAACAGGCATTTGACCGCAGCAGACCACCCCTCGAAGTCGGTCTTGCGGAGAGTAAGGATGTTTCCAGAAAAGCAAAAGCTAAGAGGACCAGTTCCCAAGAGAAAGGCCCGAGGAAGGCCAGAGGCGCGCGAGCCCCTCAGGTCAGGAACTGCCCGGTGCAGGCGCCGGAGGGGGGACAGCAAGCAGCTCACTCGAAGGCTCGTTCCCTCCGCCCACCCCGGGGAGCCTCCCCCCCGGGCTCTGCCTCGGGGTGGGCGCTGCCCGCGGGCAGTCACAGGCAGGGCTGGCGCTGCCCGTCCCTCAGGCAGCAGCAGGTGTCCGGCGAGGGCCAGCAGAGGCCCCGGAACTGGCGGCCGACCCATCTTCAGCTTGTCAGCGAAGGTTCCGGGACGGCCTAGAGGGCGGCAAGGAGCAAGGGGCCGCGCGGGCCTGCAGGGAGGAGCTGAGGGACGGGGACCGTCCATCCTGTGCGGCGTCTCCCTGACAACTGAATTCTGAAGTCCAAGAAATGAATAAAAATCGAGTTCCCGGGAGTGGGCAGCAGGGCCTGTGGCGGCAGCGCCCACTGCAGCGCACCTGGGGGCGCCTCGGGGGGCACGGGCAGGGTGGACTGGCACACCCCCCGGCCGGCGGGCGGCCCCTTGGGGGTGGGGGCAGTGGGGTGCAGCCTGTCTGTCCCCGGGAGGGCGCATCGGTCACCAGGAGCAGCAGGAGACCTGGTGTAAGCGAAGGGCTGACGCCGCAGCACTTTCCATGATGTTTTTATTTTTTAAATCTCAGCGGGATCGCGTATGAGATAAAATGCGAAGAGAGGTTTATATAAAAGTCGGTATCTCTTCAGTTTATGTTTTTTTTTTAATCCCCGCAAACCAAGGAGACGGCGGGGGCCTCCCAGCCCCAGGCCCCGCAGCCCAGCCTGCCCGGACAGCTGCGGCCGGGCTGGGGTCTGGCCCTTTCCCTTTTGATGGCTCGGGGGTCACAGCCCGTCCCTGGAGCGGGCACGGCCAGCTGGGTCCTGACGGGAGGGGACGCTGCAGGCCAGCGGGCCCCCACGGGCTCCTGCAGCGAGGCCCGGCGGGTAGCTTCTACCGGGGAGCTGGGCCTTGGGGAGCGGGGCAGCTCGGGAAGGGCAGCAGTCAGGCCTCTCCGGCCCCCGGGACACCGCGCGGAGGGGCCGGTGTCTCGGCAGTCGTGCCGCAGCCAGCGAGGGGCGCGTGACATCACTGGCCACGGAGACACCCTCGTGTGCAGGAGATACGGGGAGGTGGCCAGCCGCAGTGGCCAGCTCTCGGCGACCCCTGAAACGAGTGGGCTGGTCAGGCCGGACGTCGCCTGAGGATGTGAGGGTGAGGGGTGGCTCAGTCTGTTTGGAGCAGAGTGGGCTGTGGCCAACTGCGGGAGCCAGAGGTGAGCACAGCCGCCGAGAAGGGCCGACCCTGCCGCGGGGCTGAAGAGCGGCGTCCTGGCCCGGGGCCCGGGGCCTGTCTTGGTTATTTGTCCCAATTCAAGCCCAGTGCGAGCAGCCTCTGACGCCGGGCTGAGACCCGCCGTCTCCAAGCCGGGCCAGGCGTCCTGCGCCCCTCCTTCCGCAGACGGGCCTCTCCGGGGGCCACACACTGCCCCGCCCTCCTGTCTTCCGGTCATCCAGCAGGCCTGCAGCGGGCGCGCGGCACGCCCGGGAGCCTCTCGAGGAAGGACGCAGAGGTGTCCAACGGTGTGATGCGTCCGCCCCAGCAGCGGAGAGCGTCTGCAGGGAGGCGCGAGCGGGCACCGGCGACCAGCACCGTCAGCGGCGCCGGGCTTAGGAAGCTGAGGGGCTGCGCCCGCGCCCCCGCCCCCGCGCGGATCCCGACGTGCGCACCGGGCGCCGCCAGCCCGCGCGGGCCGCGCCCCCGCCCCACCGCCCCGGCCTGGCCACGCGCGGGTCCCAGCCCTGCCCCACGCGGCTTCCCACGCGGCCGCCGCAGCGAGCGCTGAGCCGCGATGGTACTTATTTACTCTTTCATTTTTATAGATTTTTAATGAGAACATTTTCATGGTAATGTCTCTCTGTTCGGAAGCTGTTGTCTTGGATACAGAAAACTGAATGAAGCTGATAAATAGCATTTCACGTCCTAAACGATCCACATTTCCGGCAGAATGGGCATTTATATAATGTTCCTTGCCACAGGCAAAACCTTTTTCTGAGGGATTTAAAGGTTCTTTTTTCCTGCCTGTGAAAAAGGAATCTCGATACATCTCAATTCATCTCAGACAAGCCGCTCGCCCCGGCCACTGCCAGCGAGGGCGGGGGCTGGGCAGGCCGGGCGCGGGGCTGTCCCCTCGGGCTGCCCGACCCGGCCTGGCCAGCCAGTGCCCTGTCCCCCCCAGCTGGGAGGGCAGTGGCGCCCCCACCCCGTCTCGCTGTGGGGCCAGAGGTCCCTCGGGCGACCAGGGCACTGGGCTTGGGTCACGGAGGGCAGCCGCATACAGCTTGTGCCGCCAGACAGGAAGAGGCCTGCGGAGGACAAGACCCGAGACGGACCCTTCCTGCTGACCCGCCGCGCCAGGAGAGGCCAGATGGGTGCGCCTCTCCGCCGCGGCCGCCGCCCCTCCCCCGGCTGCGGGGCTGCGCTGGCTAGTAGCTCCCAGCGGCCCTTCCGGGGGCCCCCTGCTGCTGATGGAGCGACCATGGGGGGCGGGGGCCGGAGGGGGCGGCCGTGGCCCCAACACGCCTGGCCACGCCTCCCCGTTCCAGCCCAGCGGCCAGAGCTTCCGCGGAAACCCAAGGGCTCAACTCAGGCCCCGCCCGAGCGCCCGCCTGACCGAGAGGCTGCCCTGGGACCTGTTGTTTCTTCAGCGTTTCGGACTTTCGCTTTCCCGCTGGTCTGCGGGAGGCTGTTGGCCGGAGTGGCGCCCTGTGGCCCCGCTGCTCTGGCAGATGCCGCCAGAGTGTTTGCGTGCTCTGCGCGCTCGGGTGTCTGCGCAACAGCCCCGACTCCATTAAAGAGGCTCCCTGGCCCAGCGGGGACGCCGGCAGCGGCGCCCGCCCGTCCTCTCTCCTCCACCGCCCGCGGTCGCCTCCGTTCTGGCACAGAGAAGCCGATCCGGGCAAACGTCCTCTCGGCGCGAGAAGCTGCCGCTCTCCCCCCACCCGTCCGCGCTGAGATGCAGCAGGCAGCGCGTGGACAGGGCGGCCGAGGGGCAGCGGCCTGGGAGGGGACCCCCGCGCGCACGGAACGTGCGTTTGTTCCCGGCTCCCCGCCCAGTTGGGGGCCGCACGCGCCTCCGCGGGGTCAGCGGGGAGAGAGGGGGCGAGAGAGGAGGCCCGCGGGCGCCGGGGGCAGGGCGGCGCCTGGGCTGGGCTCGCGGCCTCTTGGGCCGGTCGCCTGTGGGCAGCGTCAGGCCGGGCGGGGCTGTGGCCTCCGGCTGGCCGTGCAGGAGCCCGTCTGCCGTCCTCCCGGCGATCCTGGGGCTCCTGCTGGCCACCGCCCGCAGCCCTGGCCCCGCGGCTGCGCTGCTGCTGGCCAGGGCACCAGGCCCTCGATCCTGACCAGCGGCCTGAGCCCTCGGGGTCCCGGGGGCGTCTGTCACTGATCCTGAGGGTCTCGGTCTGACCCCTCCTCGCGTCCCCCGGAGTTGAGCCCTTGGGTTTCCGCGGAAGCTCTGGCCGCTGGGCTGGAACGGGGAGGCGTGGCCAGGCGTGTTGGGGCCACGGCCGCCCCCTCCGGCCCCGCCCCCCATGGTCGCTCCATCAGCAGCAGGGGGCCCCGGAAGGGCCGCTGGGAGCTACTAGCCAGCGCAGCCCCACAGCCGGGGGAGGGGCGGCGGCCGCTGCGGAGAGGCGCACCCATCTGGCCTCTCCTGGCGCCGCGGGTCAGCAGGAAGGGTCCGTCGCGGGTCTTGTCCTCCGCCGGCCTCTTCCTGTCTGGCCCCTCCTCGCGTGAGCTGCTCTCACGGGGGAGTGCTGCGCCGTCCCTGCTGCGCCGTCCCTGCTGCGCCGTCCCTGCTGCGCCGTCCCTGCTGGGGCGCCACCGGCTGCCGGGAGCAACCCCACGCAGACGCCCGGGCGTCCGGGCGGCGCGGCGCGGGCTGCGGAGCGGGTGCTGCTGGGTGGGCGAGATCCTGGCCTTTGTGTTTCCAGGGTCATCACACAGAGTGACAGGTCAGGAGCACGAGGAGAAAATCGCGGGGAAACTAGAGAATGTGTCCTTGTCCTTAGGGGCTTCTGGGACACGAGTCTGCTGGCCGGATGGTTCTCATCTGTTTGGCCCCAAATGTTGTCACTGAGGTTATGCCCAGACCCTCCGTACGGTTCTGATCTTATCGACAAGACTCCACTGATCAGCTTCGGGGTCCCTTGCCACGCACCGGCCCTCGGCCCCCCGGCGTTCCCGGTCACCCCTCGTGAGGCGGAAGTCAGGGGCACGCTTTGTGCACCGCCGTCCGCCCCGGGCTCTCCCGGTCACGACTTCGGGCTGTTGGGAATGCAGCCGTCGGGGGCCTGTGCGGGGGTTGCGCGTGGACTGGATGCACCTAAACGCCCACCTCACGAGGCCTGTGAGGAGAGCTGCGGGGCTGGGGTGGGGTCAGCGATGCACGAGCCTTCCCAAGTGGCCGGCCGCCCCCGCCCTCCGCTCGCGAGTCGGCGTTTCCTGCGCGCTGCGCGGCGTGTGCTCACTCCAGCCCCCTTGTCACCTCCTCAGGAGCAGGGCGGCTGAGGACTGCACGGGGCGGGGCGCAGGGCTGGGCGGGGGCGGCGGGGCCAGCCTGACGGTGCGGGAAGAGCGGCGCCCCTTTTCTCACGCGTCCTTTTGGACTGGACGTCCTAGAGAAGTTTGAGGTTTCCCACGAAGTCGAGGAGAGTAGAGACCCCGCGTGTCCCTGCCCCGCACCTGCGGCGTCCCCCCTCCCCTTGCCAGTCTCTGGGGCCGGCCGTGGTCATCCAGAGGGACCTCAGTCGAGGCGTCACAACTCCCCAGAGTCCTTGGCTCGTCTCTGGCGTCCCTTTGGCGCTGCACGCTCTGTGGGGCTGAGCGGTGCGCGGTGGCCGCACGAGGCGCCGTGGCTGCCTTCACACAGTGCCCAGCCCCAGCGCCCGGGCTTTGCTGCTCTCCCCGCACGCCCCTCAGCCCCCACCACGCCGCAGCTGTCTCTGGTTCTGCCTTCCCCAGAGTGCCCTGTGGTCGGTGTCAGGCTGTGTGACGGTGTCTCCGCCTCAGTGAGGTGGCCTCAGCCGCCTCCCTGTCCCTGTGACTCGCTCGCTGCCCCGCCCTTTTCAGCTCTGAATAATATTCCGCTGGGATATTATATATTATTATAATGTATTATTATATTATAATATAGAATATATTATTATGATTATTATATATTAATATATTATTATTATATAATATTATTATTATTATAATTATTATTATAATATATTAATATTATTATTATATATTTTTATTTTATTTTATATTTTATTATATTATATATTATATTATTATTATATTATTATTATAATATATTATTATAATAATATTCCACTGCTTCTTCTGTTCCACTGACCGGAGGGCTCGCTGCTCTCTGCTTGCCTCAGGGTTTGGTGTGGACACACGTTTCCAGCTGCTTCGGGCGGATGCCGGGGTGAGCCCTCTGGCCCGTGCTGGGAGTCCGGAAACTCGGCTCAGACTCCGCCGAGCCGCCTAAGCGAGGCGCCCTTGTACGGTGCGGAGGGCCTGCCGCAGGCGCCCTCCAGGCGGGTCAGCCGGGGCCTGGCCATCCTCACGGGCCGCGCTGACCTGCACTGCCTGGACGGCGCTGGCCTGAGCTCGCACTCCCAGGCGCGCGCAGCACCCGCTGCCTTTGCAGGGTCTTAGGCGCTCTTGGCTGCGTCCAACCGGGTGGACTTCAGGCAGGGCTCGCACCAGTCTTCAGCTGTCTAAGGGGTGTGGACGTTTGCCGACGGCCGTCGTTCTCGTGCACGGGTCAGCCTCTTCCGCTTCCCTGCGCCGTCCCGCCGCCCCTGGGGTGGCCAGCGGCCAGGGCTGGTCCCCGCGGCACAGCCCTCGTTGGCCGCCCACCTGCTGCCTGGGCTTCCGCACCTTTGCTTGCGGTCAGGGCCGTTCAAGCCCCGGCCAGAACAGGCCCGCGAGCCGGCTCTGGCGCGTCCCCGGGAGCTTGGGCCTCAGAGTCGCGTCTCCGGTCCGTGCTGGCTGCGGGTCCTGCCCGGGCCTCTGCGCCGCCTCCGGGCCTCCCGCGTGGCTCTGTGGGCGCTGACCCTGCGGGCGGGCGGGCGGGGCTGGGCGCTTCCGAGCGCTGCCCAGTGCCGCGACCTCGGCTGGGGCTGGGGCCCCTGGGGAGGCCTTTGCGCGTCGCGGGCGGCGGCGGCGTTTGTGGGCTGTCCCGGTCTCCGCGCGGCCCCACTGGCGCCTTGTCTGTCCTCTGCCACCGCGGGTCTGGACACCTGCGGCTCTGCAGCGCGCCTGGGAGTCAGCCGTGGGCCGGCGCCCTGAAACACTGTCGTGTCAGCAGCTCCCGTCAAGAACAGCGGGAGGAAGAGGGCCCTTATCAATAAATCAGCCCCAAGAGCTGCAGCAGCTGTTTGCATTCAAAGGCCCTCCGAAGCCTTTACAGACAGCCCCTCGAGGTGGAGCGGGGCCCCAGGTCAGCCGCCCGCGGCCAAGGCCAGGCCCCGCCAGGCCCCGCGCTCACCCCATGGGTGGCGAGCACCCTAACGAGCCCACAGCCCCGCGCAGCCCCAGCGGACGGGGAGACCAGAGCTGGGGTGAGGGGCGGCCGCCCCGGGCTCCTCTCTGTCCCGGGCGCGCTCTGGGGTGACAGCTGGGGCCCCCCAGGCCCAGAGGTGGTTAGCAGGGGTGAGCGGCCAGCTGCTCCCCTCCCCGCTGTGCCCGAAACCGCGAGCTCCACAGGGCGGGGACCCGGCACCCCTGGACCTGGCCACCACAGGGGCACCGCGCTGGGCTGGCGACCCAGACGCTTGAGTCTTGAGGATGGACCCCCCGGAGCAGAGCGTGAAAACCGAGCCCCGGAGCTGGGGGCAGGGAGGCAGGAGGGGGCCGGGGCAGGAGGGGAGGGACTCGGGTGTCTGGGCAGGCGAGAGGGGAGCGCGTCCATCTGCGGGGTCCCCGTCCACGGCCGCTCCATGCCCCCCCGTGTCTTCCTGCCGCTGCCCGACCCTGAGGGGGGCCCAGAAGCAGAGACGGGGCTCCGCTGAACTCTCCTGTCTGACTCCCCACATCTCGCGCTTCTCCCGCCTCTGTCCGCCGTGGAGGGGCAGCCCGGGCCGCTTCTCAGCCGGGGACAGTCTCAGCGGGGGACAGTCTCTGCTCACTCCACTGGCCAGGAGCCCGTCTGCACCCCTCTTCTTCCAGACGACTGCCCTGCGTCCTCAGGCCGCCTGCCCTCTGCGGTGGACCTGGCCTCCCTGCGGTGGGCATGAAGGCCGCCCTGGCGAGGCTGCGCACCTGCTCCGCGTGGAGAGGCCGCCGGGAGCGGCCTGGCCCCACAGTGTGCAGAGCAGGAGGTCCAGGCCCAAGGCGAGTCACTGGCAGGGGCCTCGAAGGGCCCCCAAGGGGCTGGTGGCCCCAGCCCCGGGCTGTCGGTAGAGCGGCCTCCCGCTGGCCCCCAAACCTGCTCCTGTGTTGGGGCTGCCGCGGGGTGGGGGAGCGGGCGCGGAGAGGGCAGCAGGGGCAGAGCCGGGCAGGCGCCGGGCAGCCCGCTGGACGGCTGGGCCAGGGTGGGCTTGTCGCGGCCCCTGTCCCTGCGTCCCCGCCGGCTGCGCCGGGCAGACGCAGGGGTGGGGCGGCCGCTCAGAGCCGCTGCCCAAGCCCCCCTGGCCACTGCGGGGTGAGAGCAGCCCTCTGGGGGTGTGGGGCTGCGGAGGCCGGCCCAGCGGCGGGGAGGCGGCGCCTCTCCGGCTGCCTGAAGAGGCTTCGGCGCCCCCACGCTGGCCACACCCAGACGGGACGGAGACAAATCAGCGGGAAGTGACTTATTTCCTGCAATGTCAAGCCGCGTTCCTCATGGCAGAGCTGGGCAAAAACTGATTTCCCTCGTCTTCCAGTGGCATCTGTCAGCCCGCGGCCTGCGGGGGCCGCCGCCCACGCCCCAGCCCGTGCGCACCGGCTCTGGGCGGCTCTGCCGGGCAGGGCCGGGCGTGGCCTCGGGAGCGGCCCGCGTCCTGTGGCCAGCACCCACGGGAGGAGGAGGGGCAGAGGCCCCAGGGCACGTCGCCTCCACGCGGGGTCTGCGGCCACCTGGGCCCGCCCTGCGCCTGGACACGCCGTACGCCCAGAGCCGTCCCCCGGCCAGAGCGGAGGCTGCGCGTGGTTCACAGTGGCCACCACGGCGGCCGGCCAGGCAGACACGGGACCCGAATCCGGTGAGGCGGCGGCGCCTGAGCAGCCCGTCGCGCCTCACTCCAGCCGCCAGTGAGCCGGACAGAGCTCTGCAGTGAGCAGCCACTGTCCGGAGCCCTGGCCCTCCCGGACGCCGGCCGAGCCGCCCCTGCGAGCCCGCACAGACGGGCTCTGGGGCTGGACGTTCACACAGAGCCCCAGGCCGTGAGCTGGACGTGTGGTCAGACCCCGCTGCCCAGCCTGCGTCTCTGTCCCCGACCCCGTCCGCGGGGCAGCCAGACGGCCGAGACTCGGTCCGCAGAGGCTCCCCCGGCGCGGCCCAGACTGCGGCTGGTCTGCGTGTGGCCAGGCCGGCACCCACGCGGTGGACGAGCCTTGTTGCTCCACGCCACGCCATTTTCAGGCTTACTGGACACTCTGGGGCGCTCCGGTGGGGCAGCCCCGGGCTGCGCACGGCCAGCACTGTGCCCGCCGTCCCCGCCCCTCGCCGCGCCCCAGGTCTACCCATCGGATGTCGACAAAAGCGCCCTCCTTTCTGCGCCCCGCAATTTATTTTTTTTTATTTCCTTTCCTCTCCAGAAATGCTAGCGCAGTGCGGGGACAGTGACAGATTTTCAGAGCCGCGCTTATCTCGTTCCTGACAAAAATGAGTACTTTTCATCCTCCAATGTGATAATTTACTGTGATTTCTGCGGGTGCCGGTTCGCGCCTGGGCGGGGTCCGCCGGGAAGTGGGTGCCGGAGGGTGTGGGGAGGCAAGCTCCGGGCTGGGGGGGGCTTCAGGGGAGGGAGGGGGCATCTGCCGCCCGCGTGTGGCCCCCCCATTGGCTGCCCGCTTGGAACCGGGGGACCCAGGGCCCTGGGGGGCGGGCGCAGCCGTGTGCCCACCTACCTGCCTCCTGCGGGGACCCCCACTGTTGCCCTGGAAGCAGCCCAGGGGTTTTCTCATTGCCGAACCCCAGTTCTTAAAATGAGGTTCTCTCTTACCACGTCAGCTGACGCTGGCGGGAGGGCGGGGCGGGAGGAGGCCCCGCCCCCGCCGTCCACGCCCAGCGGGGCCAAAGCCCCGGTGTCCTCCCACGGTCCTGAGGGAGCCTGGGCCCGGGGTTTGCGGCGAGGGTCCGCCCAGAAGGTCCCGGCGTCTTCCGCCGCCTACAGCCACAGCAGGGGGCCGCTTCCCGCTCTGAGGGGCTGATTTCCTCACGTTGATCAATATGTTACTTCGTTACGAAGTTAAATCACCTGTGCGTTGGCCTTGAGGTACTAAAATATGGATGGTTTGCATTTGCTGGAAATGGAAGAGGCTCACCAAGCACACGTCGAAATCAAAAGTTTGTGATGAATTAATTCGATCTTTATGGTTACTACGAGCCAGTTTTGTGCGGCCGGCCAGGGGCGGGGTCAGCCTCGCGCTGCGGACCCTCGCCGCGCACTGCTGCTCGCCCCGCGGCCAGGGCTGGCCGGCGCGCCCCGGACTCGCCCAGTGGACCTCGCGGAAGCAGCGCTGTCGGAGGGGGCTAGGGCTCCTGGGACCCCCCTGGTCTCCCAGCAGTGGAGCTGCAGGGGAAACTGAGGCAGGGTCTCCAGAGCAGTGCTCCGCTCTCGGGCGGGGGCGGCGCGTCCCACGGAAAGCGCCGGCCTCGGGCCCCTGCGCGGCGCAGACTCACACCGGCTTGTCCCGAGGGGCGGGGCCGCCCCATCACCTCTGGGCGCTGAACCCCGCCCGGGACCCCACCCGCCTCCCCTCGGCGTCCGCCCGCTGGCCTGGCTCCCGCCGTCTCTGAGCGTCCAGTCTCCGAGCTGCCTCTGGAGAGGTGGACAGCGGCCCTCGAGGACACGGCCCGCCCCGCCCTGGGGGGGCCCGGCCGCCGGGCAGCGACCTGTCTCCCTGTTTCTTAATAAACCCCCTGACCGCGGGGCTGCGACTGCACGGGAGAAGGGCTGGGACAGTGACCGCGGCTGCCGGGGCATGTCCTTGGCTGTTTCAGCCCCACCCGGCATGGGGGAAGCAGGAGCCCCTCCCCGCGGGCCCAGGGACGTGCGCAGACGAAGGGCCAGGTCTGGGGGGATGAGGGGAAGCGGCGCGGTCCCCAAGTCAGCAGAGCAAGGCCAGTGTGGCAGGGCCAGGGGCCGCGGCGCCGGCACCACCCCGCTTGGTTCTGCCGGAGAAGGGAGGGGCCGGCGGCCGGCGTGGGCACGCGGTGAGTCCCGGGCTTTAGGGCCAGTTCACCGCCCTCTGGCCCTTCGGTGTGAAACCAGAAGCCCAGGAGAAGCAGGGCAAGGGCGGCCTGAGCCCCGTGGGCGCTGCGGCCAGCGCCTCCCTCCACCCCAGGGAGTGCAGGGACCCCCCAGGAGGTCGCCTGTGCGGCTGTGGCGGTGGGGGCCCCGGGGAGCACAGCCCCCGCAGGCAGGCAGCCCCCCCACGGGTGCTTCTCCCCCGGAAGGCAGCTGGGTCCGCCCCAGGTGCGGGACCCCGCTCGAGCGCCCCGCCCGCCCGCAGCGTGAGACCCGGAGTCTGCGCGCAGGGCCTGCCCCTCCCCCACGCGGGGTGCAGGCGCATGCGGGGGCGGGCAACACCCGCGTCCTGCTGCGGCTTCTGTTCCTGTGATGAGGATTCACCGTCTGGGTTTTCAGGGCCCGGGTGAGGTGTCCCCCAGAATGGCATTCGGGAAAACAAGCCTCTTTTGTATGCGACCAGGAGCTAATCACCTTTAATTATTTTCAAAATTAATTTCTGCGGAAGTATTTCTTTCTTCGTCTATCACGCTGTCAATAGCCGGGATCTGGAAACTGGTCAGGGAGGACTGGCCGGGAGGGGACGTGCGTGTCCAGCACTTGCAGGCTGTCCTGCCTCAGTCTCCGCCCGCGGGGTCGGCGCCCCAGGCCCTTCGGGTACTGGAGGGCCAGGACTCTTAGCAGGTCGGGAGTGTAAATGCAGCGCATCTCAGCCCTAAGGCACCAGGCTAGGGGCCGCGCAGGTGGTGGAATGGCCAGCGAGCCTGAAACCAGCTGCAGAAGCACCTCCAGGGCTGCAGCTGGCCGGGAGTGGGGCCTTTGCGAAGAACCAGAGAAACGCCCAAGACGCCAACCCTAGAAAGAATTAACAGCTAACAGTTTCACAAAGGCACGAACCCCCACGACAACCCTGCCCGGGGCACCCCTCCCCCCACGGGCTCCCCCTCCCCCTCGAAGGGCAGCAGAGGCAGCTCCCCGCTGGCCTGGGCCCTGCAGACCCTGGGTAGCCCCTCCCCTTCCCGTGGCTGCGGCTGCGGTCTCTGCCTCCAGGGGACATCCGGGCGCTCTGGACGCTGCCCCGCTCTGCCCCCATCACACCCCGAGACCTGACCCCAGGTACCTCAAAGGTCTCAGGGCCACCATTTCTAGGCCCGACACAGAGCCCGTGGGGTCCGGTCCCCCGCTCCTGCCGAGGGAGTGAGCGGCTCTGAGTCCTGTTTGCTGCCCCCGCGAGGCCCCGTGTGGGGGAGTGGACCCTGCCTAAATGGGGCGTGCGTTAAGCGTGGGGGGCAGGGGCACCCGCAGCTGAGGCCCTGGGGCTGTCGCAGTGCGGGAGCCGCCTCTCCTGGGGCACCTACTCCCCAGGGGAGTCTCGGAGCAGCAGGCTCCTTCCCGGCAAGCAGCTGGGGACCAGCACCAGAAGCTGGGAGCCAAGGGAAGCCAGCTGGGGCTGAGGCCTGAGGCCGGTGGGCAGCTCCAGAGCAAGGGCCCAGACCGATGTCACCAGAGTCCCGCTGGGCAATGCCTGGCCCTGGGAGGCCCCAGCCTGCGCCCCCAAGCCCGCCCGCCTGACACCCCTGTGGGGCAGAGGGAAGGGGCGGCTCCACAGGGCATCCATCTGGCCATCTAGAGCCACATCCCCTTCCGGCTCGGTTCCGAGCCAGGCCCTCCTCCCAGCAGCCCCCACCTGCCAACACAGACCCGCCGCCTGCCTGCCCCATGTGCTGGCTCCAGCCCCTGCCAGCCGTGTGTTTTGAGTTTGTTTCTGTGTCTGGGTTCGAGATCCAACTTCACTCTTTTGCTGGCATCCGCCCAACTCTCTGGCTTGACTCCCCTCTCTCTGTGGTGGAGTGGTGGCACTTTAGTCATAAATTAGGTGTTCATGTGTGTGGGTCGTATTTGGGTTTTTGATTCTGTTCCATGGAT
This sequence comes from Scalopus aquaticus, assembly GCA_004024925.1. Lineage (NCBI taxonomy): Eukaryota > Metazoa > Chordata > Mammalia > Eulipotyphla > Talpidae > Scalopus > Scalopus aquaticus. The sequence goes on along the minus strand of PVIJ01006896.1, from coordinate 48,530 downwards.
CCATGGATCTATTTTTATTCTAAAACCGTATTGTTTTAGTTATTGTTGTTTTATAATATAGTTTAAATCACGTAATGCGATACTTCCACTTTTCTTTTTTCTGTGAATGTTTTTGACTAACAAACATAAAATACTGCTGATTCGTCTGCCTAATGCCAGATGTCAAGTTCAGCCCATCCCTCCCTATCCCTAGGGTGGAAATTCCTCCCTCACCAATGGGATGAAGAGGGAGCAATCAAACCAGCCCTGCCTGCTGCTCAGCTGCATTTTTTTTTTCAATTTTTTGAAAAGATTTATTTATTTATACATACAAGCTGGGGTACAAACCAGAGGCATGGGGCGGCGAGAGGGCTCACCAGAGACAGAGTGGGGAGCAGAACAAGCAGAAGGATGGAAGCGCACTGCTGAGGGGAGCAGTGGGCGAGGCAGGAGAGGTCTGTTGCGCCATGTGGGAATCTCCCCACCAGGCGTTGAACTCGCATCGCCGCCAACTCCACAGCGCAGCACCTCACCGCTGCGCCACCGGGGAGGCCCTCAGCTGCATTCTTGACGTGTGCCTGATGCTGGGCAGAAAGGACAGAAGCTGCTCCAGCCCCTGGGGAGTGACTCGGGACCACTCTTGATCCTGTCCTCCTGCTGGGCTGGGGACACCCCGGAACCCTGAAGCCACACTGACCATCTGCCCACAGACCTGCCCCAGACTGCCTGGCTCATCCCCCCGGGAGACACCTGCCTCTGAAACTCGCACAGCCCAGTGCTGGTCTCCGGGCGTGAGCCCCTGGAGAACGGGGCCGCCGGCCTGCCTGGCGCGGTGGGCCTGTGCTCGGGCACGGCAGCCGCTGCCTGGCCCTGGTGCGCCTGGCCGGGCCCCTACTTGTCGGCCCTGTTTGAAGAGCATCTCAGTGGGAGAAACAGCTAAGCATGACCACAGCAGAACAACAAAACGCCTCCAAATTAAATATTTACCTGACACTACGAGCAGTGAGTCTCTTGGAATTCTGAGCCCGCAGACGCCCCCCAAGCTGTGCAAGGAGCGCGCTGACGTCTCCTCCGCGCCCGAAGAAGGTGGCCAGACCTGGGGACGGGTCAGGCAGGGTCTCCACGCGCCGGTCTGCTCTCCTGCCAGCCCCGCGGGAGCATCGGGTGCAGCCGGGGGCCCCGTCCTGGCTGAGGGCTGGTTCTCGCTTCCCCGGATGGGAACCGCAGTTTGACGCCGCGGCCGCGAGGGTGGCCTCAGGCTCAGCCGTTCTCAGCGATGACAGAGCAGTGGGGCCGGGTTTCGGCCGCCCAAGGCGGTGTGTCCCCCGTGGCCGGCCGACCCTGGCTGCGCGCGTAGCTGCCCGAGGGCTGCAGGCTGGGCCCCAGGGGCTGGCCAGGGCGAGGCCGAGGCTGGTCCTGACACTTCAGCCGAGCGGAGGAGCTGGACGGGGAGGGGTACAGCTCCGGCTGCTCCCAACACCCCAGCCTGCCCCCCTCCACGCCGGGCTCCCGGGTGCGTGGATGTCCTTCAAGCAGAGCTGCTTCTGCCCACCAGAGGGGACGGCGCCCCCGACACCAGGAGGGCGCGGCCGGCTCCGAGGGCCCCTTCTCATTCCAGGGACACTCGGGCCCGCCCCCCACCCCGGGGCCGCGGAGGCAGCGCCAGTCGCCACGGAAGCGCTGAGACCCGCTGCCCCGCGGGGATGAGGCACCTGCCTGGGAAGGGCCCTGGGGCCGGAGCACCTGGGGGTCCGCACGCTCGCCCCGCGGTCAGTGCCGCCCCCACAGCTGCTCGTGACTCTGGCCTGACCCGGCCGGTGTGGATCCAGCCCGGGCTGCCCACCCCCTTCGGCCTCCTCCTGCACCCGGCACCCCTGGGCCTCGCTCCAGACTCCCCTGGGCACCCCCAGGCCCGAAGCTGAGCCATGGGGAGGGTCAAACTTGTGCCGGACGTGCAGGTGCTCGGGGCTGCCCTGCCCCGCACAGGCCCGGAGCTCAGGGCTGACCGGCCGGCCGAGCCCCTGGTGTGTCCGCCGGGGCTTCCGGAGGGGCGGCGGGAGCCGGCGGGCAGAGCCGGGCGAGGGCTGGCAGGCAAAGGCCCCGCGCCGCTGCGGTAGTGTGCGGTCAGGAAGGGGCTGGGCAGCGCGAGGGCCGAGCTCGTCTCCCGGGACCAGGTCAAGCCCTGCCCACAGCCAGCGGCGCGGAAGCCGCGCCCAGCCCCGTCCATCGGGCCAGGGAGGCAACGCCAGGAACTCCCCCCCACCCCGGTCCCGCAGGAGGGCTGGGGCCCTGGGGCCAGCGCTGCCTGGGGCCTGTGAGGCCATCAGGGCCTAGCCCCCTCCGGGAAGGCCCGTGAGAGCAGGCTCCTGCCCCCAGCGGCTCCGGGCCGCACCCAGGCGTCGCCGCGCTGCCTGGTGGGACAGCACCGGGCACCGGGCTCAGCCGGGCCTGCGTGTTCCAGGTGCAGACGCCGCCTGGCCCCTGGACGCGCTGCCCGCGTGGGCGCCGGCTGGCAGGAGACGGGGATTCCCAGGCCCTCCTGGAACCGGGCGCCTCCGCAGAGGGCCGCTGTGGCTCAGCCTGCGCGGCCTCAGGGGACCCCTCCCGCAGGTGAGGGGGCGCGCGGCCGCGGCACCCCGGGAAGCCGCAGGCTCTTCCCGCTTGCGCGGGACCCCACGGGCTCTCGCCGCGCCTCCTCCCTCCTCCCTCCCTCCCCGCATCTTGCTGCCGAGGTGCCGTCGTCATGGCAACCAGCAGGGCCGGCACTGAACTTCTTTGATGGCTGATTTTCCGGGGTCCTCCGTCCCCTCCAGCCGCGGGAGGGGCCCCAGCTGGGGGCAGGGAGCCCAACTCCGCTCCCGCGCCCAGCACGTGCCCCCGGGGCGCCTGCCGGTCCACCCAGGGGCGGGGTCCCGGAGCCGCATTCCGCACCGCCCCGTCCTGATGTGGGGTCTGGGCCCCAGCGCCTGGGTCCGGGCCGGGCGGCCCGCGGAGAGGGCAGCTGGGCACCGGCTCGCGGATGGGGCTTGATCGCGCCCAGAGCCTGTTTCCAGCCGGCGCCCGCGACGCGTCGCCGACCTCGGGCGCCCGCGGGCAGGGCCCGGGGCTGCGGGCTGAGCGGGGCGCCTGCCCCGCCGAGCCCCGCCGAGCCCCGCCGAGCGGCGGGCGCAGGGTGCCCCAGGCACACGTTCAGCGTCGCCCCCGCCGGGCAGGCCCGGACCCCAGCGGCGGAATCGGGCGCGGCCGCAGCGTGCGCGGAGCCCCTCGGCGGGCTGATGGACTCACGTGAATCGGCGTTTGCTGCAAACTTCTGCTCGTTTAGTTTCCCGCTAACTCCGAGACTGGCGCGGGCGCGTCCCGGCGGCGTGGGGCGGCCGCGAGGAGACCTGGGGTGCCGCAGACCACGGGGACGGGGCGGCTCAGAGGTCAGAGAGGCCCTGGGGCCACTCACCACGCCATTGGGGGGGGCGCTGCGCCCCAACCGCAGGCCGTGAAGAGCGTCACCCCAGCGACTCGCGGGGCCCTAGCACCTCTCCACATCCGGACACCCTGACGCCGGAGGCCCCTTCTCAGGGACCATCCGCTCGCCGCGCCCCCCCCCCCCCCCCCCCCCCCCCCCCCCCCCCCCCCCCCCCCCCCCCCCCCCCCCCCCCCCCCCCCCCCCCCCCCCCCCCCCCCCCCCCCCCCCCC
>PVIJ01006896.1:0-44761 GCA_004024925.1 Scalopus aquaticus | reverse complement strand
CCGGCAGGGGCCGCCGGCCAGGGGGCGCCGGGACGAGCCCCCGCAGCTGCCGCGCGCGGAAGGGCCAGGGCGGGCGCCCTCGGGCGTGTCCAGCGGGCCCCCTGCCCACGCACGCGGCCTCGTCCGGCGCTTCCTGAACAGGCAGGAGAAACGGGGGCCTGAGAGCAGCTTGGCGGGGCCCAGGGACGGGTTAGAGGGGCGAGGACGCCGGGGGAGGCCTGGAGGGCGCTGCGTCCCTGGGCCTGGCCGGGCGGGGGCTGGAGGGGCCAGCCCTGAGCACGTGCGCAGGGGGCGCGCCCGAGAGCGACGGGGCGGGAATGGCCACGGGAGGAGCCGCCCGGCGGAGGAGGGCAGGTCGCGGGAAGACGGCGGTGCAGACGCAAGGGGGCTGAGGACGCCCCCGGACGCCGGCCACCCCCGCGCTCTTCGCGGCTCTCCCCCAAGAGGGCCACTCTGCGCCTCCCCGCAGCTGCTGCCCGCCTGCTCGGACCGGCCGGCAGGGGCCGTGGGCTGGGCACGGCATCCCCAGGGCGCCCGGCGTCCGGTCGCGCCCCCGCAGCCAGGGTAGAGGCCGGACGGCCGCTGTCGCCTGCGAGGTGTCCGGAGGCGCTGGCCCACGAGCCGCTGCCGTTGCCAGTAATAGGCGCGGGGGCGCTCACGGCTCCCCGCGGGCGGGCGGGCAGCTCACGCGGCCGCGCCTGGGGGCCCCCACCTGACACGGGAAACCCCGCGCACGGCCGCGCGCTCTGAGCCTGAAGGAGTTTTCCTGCATCATCTAAATCAGCATCTGCACAGCGACAGCCCAGCTCGAGGGCGGCCAGCGGGCGGCCAGGGCCAGCGGCATCCCGGGCCAGCAGGTGGCCCAGGCCAGCGGGCGGCCCGCAGCACCCGCCCCCGCCGCGAAGGCCAGGAGAGGCCGCGGGTGGGGGCCCCGACCTACCGCAGCTTAAAACTATTTCCCGGGTGCAGAGTGGAGCCGGGAACTTTGCCCCCCGGGCGTCCGGCGGACAGGTGGGGCTCGGGGCCCGAGAGGGGCGCCTCTTTCCACCCCCAGGCTCCGCCCTCCCGCCCCACCCTCCTCACACTCTGCTCTTGAGAAAATTAAGGCGTCGCTTTCGGGGCTCCCGCTGGCCTGAGCTCCGTCTTCGCGGAGTCTGCCTGGGTGTGCGGCACCTTCAACCTCTGGCCCGACCCCGCGTCACACAAGCCTGCGGGGGCTGCGGAGCCGGGGTCGGGGCCCGGAAGCGGGGGTCGGGGCCGGGAAGCGGGGGTCGGGGCCCGGAAGCGGGGGTCGGGGCCCGGAAGCGGGGTGTCGGGGCTAGGGCTGCAGGGCGCACCGAGCTCACCGTGAGTCTCCCCATCACGGTCCCGACGGCTGCAGGGAGCTGGAGGCAGCCGCTGGCCCCGCAGCTGGGGGAGCGCGAGGGGCGCAGAGACAGGCTGCAGGACCCCGCGGGGGCGCCCCGAGTGCAGGGCTGCCGGAGGGGCTCACTCCTGGCCCTCCACGGAAACACCGGGAACGAAGGTCGTCGAGGACGGGAACTGTTCCTTCCCAAACGTGTGATTTAAACGGAACTCGGGCGGCCTCGAGGCGCCCCGCGGCCCCGCAGCGCCCGGCATTAAAGGGGAGCGAGGGAGGGAGGCCCAGATGTGCAAACACGGCGGCGCCCCGGGTGCCGCGGTGCAGGCCGGACGCGGTCACCGGCAGGACGAGCCCCAAATGCTCCGGCGACGGGGGACGAGCCACGTGGAGGCGCAGCTCCCAACCTCGGGGGGCATGCCGGCGTTTCGGGGTGCTGGGAAACCCAGCAGCCACGGGGTGGGGCCTCCGCCCAGTTCAGCTGGCCGGGAGCGCAGGCGGGTGCCATGGAGTGGGGTGCCCTCCTTGCTTGCGGGGTGCGGGCTCCAGGCCTAGAGCGGCGGGGCGCGGCCCCAGATGGCGGGGGCCGCAGCCGATGGGACCTCCCGGGCGCCGACAGGGCCCCTGGGACGAGGCTGCTCGGCCGCGGGCAGCGCCCTCTGGATGGGGGCGCGGCAGAGCTGGGAGGCGGGACGGGCCCCCGCCGGGCTTTAGGTGAAGAGAGTACAGAGCACGACTGGGGTGCCCTGGGTGGGGGAGTCGGGGCTGCATGCGCGGGCCCAGCGGGGTGCCAGGAGCGAGGAGCCGGGGGACAGGGTCGTCGGGACGGCCTGGGAGGAGACGCCGAGTCCAGGGGGCACTGACGGTCACAGGTCAGCGCGCTCAGCCGGCGCGGCCAGCGGGGGGCAGGCGCCGTCTCCCCCAGCCCTGAAGGCTCTCCCCGCACCTGCCCCCGCTGGAGGCCGAAGCCAGGCGCACGCGGCCCCCGGGCTCAAAGCTGCCCGTCCAGCCACACGCCACCAAGGCAAGGCCAGGATGCCCCGAGGGGACATGGCCCTGGGCCGGGCACAAGAGCCTCATCCGCGGGAGGAGAAGGTGGCCTGAGCCAGGGCGCCGAGAGCCTGAGGCCCCGGGGAGGGGCTGCACCCCCAAAGGCCGGCTGGAAACCTCCCCACAGGGGCGGACCGTGGGGGCTGGCCCTGGTGAGGTCACATCAGGGGAGCAGAAGCCGGAGGCGCTGCAGGGCCGTGCGGCCAGCAGACCCTGTGGGGCCGATGGGCGGGGGCTGCGGGGGCCGAGGACCCGCCTCTCAGACCAGCAGTGGACACGCCCGTCTCGCGCGCTCTGCTCACAGCGCGGGGTGCGGGTGCGCGCGCGGGTGCGGGGGGCGCGAACAGGGCGAGCGGTTGAAAATGGTGTATTTGGCAGTGTGTGGCTAGATGTTCTGAAATTTTACTTTTTCTTTTAAAATCTTCGAAACAGAAGCAGGTGAGGAAGTGACGGCAGGGGCCCTCCCCCCTCGCTGCGGGGGCGTCCCCGGGGCGGCCGGGCTCTCGGGACCGCTGAGGGGGCCGCAGCCGCCCGGGGCCCCCGCGACCCCCACCCGCCCAGGGGTCTCGGCGGCATGAGCCGCCTCCCCCACCTCCGCGGGGCGGGCGGGGTCTCGGCTGTCCCCGCAGCCGCGCAGCTGTTTATGTGCTCATTACACACATTTTATAGCAACATAAAATGAATATTTCAAGAGCAGATTATGCATTTAATAATTCTGAGCCCGGCGACCTGACACTCCCGCGTTCCAGCGCGGGGCCGGGAGCCGCAGCCCCGACAGGAGGCCGCCCCAGCCCGCGCCACCGCCCGCCAGCCGCGGAGGGGCCCAGAGGCCGGCGAGACCGAGTGTGACCCCGACTTCGGGCCACCCCTCCAGCCCCGCCCTTCTCAGGCTGGTCCCAGCTCTTTCCTCCAGAACCGCAGTCCCTGGGCGCCCCCACGGTCCTGGGGCAGGGGCCCCCCAACCCGGCCAGGGGCGCCCCCGGCCCGCGGGGCTCAACTGCTGCCCCGCCCACCTTCCAGCGTCAGCTCTTCTTTCTTGCAGGAAAAAAATCTTTCAGTTAATCAATATTTTATACCTCGAGTCTGCTGAGACGTCCAATAAATTTCTAGAGATGCAGCTTTTGCTCTCATCTCATTATTGGACCTTCATCAGGAATTTATATTCTAAGCTGACTCCAAAATGAGGAGGCCAGGAAGGCCGCTGACCTGGGGCGCCCCAGCCGGCCCAGCCCCCGCTGGCCCAGCGCAGCCTCAGGCACTCTCACTCCTAAACACTTTCCTGTAGATTTGTCTTTCGGCTTTTGCTAAAAACACAAATGACTGGGGAAGTGAACACACAGCTGAGAGGCTGGTTTTCTTCTGAAGTATTTCCATTATTTGATAAGGATTTAAATGGATTTTAACCACCTCCCCAGACAGTTCTTTTTAAAAATTTTAATTTTAAGACCTTCCTGGCTTAATACATTATATGTGCATAATCAGGTTATGTATTCTCCGCCCCGTCTGGGGCTGAACAAGGAAACGGGGCGACAGTAAGAGCCCTGCAGGCCATGAGTCGCCACACCCGGGCAGCGTCTGGCCCGCCTGCCGCCCTGCCCACGGCCCCCAGCACTGGCCCGCCCGGCCCGGGCGCAGGGGTCGGGGCACTGCACCAGGGCCTTGGGCGGGCATGAGCCGGCCGTGGGCACCAGCCGGGGGCGGGGCTGGGGCAGGGGCCTGGCGCCCCGACTCTCCCAGGCGGCTGGGAGTCCTGAGTGGTGGCCGCCCGGGCGGGGTGGGGCAACACGGGCGCGTGCGGCCAGCCGTCTGCTGCCCTGGGGGACAGGGCGGCGGCGGTGCTCGGCCACCAGCACCCTCTGCCAAGGGGCCCCAAAGCCGCTAAGCGGGGGCCTGCAGCCGGACTCGGCCCCCACGGCGGTCAGGCGGGGGAGGGGCGGCTGGGGGCGCCGTGACCGGCTGTCCGTGCAGGGCGCGGCGGGCGTCCCCTCAGCCTCAGACCCGAACCCGCGTCGCGCCTCGCGGGCACGTCAGCCACGCTGCCCGGGCACAGGCGCAGGGGTGCGGCGGGCCGAGGCAGGGGCGTGGTGGGCGGACCAGGCGGGGGTCGGCTTCTCAGGCAGGGTGCTGCGGGGGTGGGGTGCTGGGCCTGGGGCGCCCCGTTTTGCTCAGCTCCGGTCAGGGCCAGGCCTCGGGCGGCAGACTCTGCTCTGGAGAACCCAGCGAGCGCCGGGGAGCGGGCCGTGTCCCCACCCCCCGAGCGGGCGCCTGCAGCTGGTCGGAGCCGCTCCTCAGCCCGAGGCGAGAGCTGCAGGCGCGGGCACCGGGTCCCCGACGGGCCTGGGCCCACGAACTCCGCCCCTCGCGGTGGCCGGGGCTCCTGAGGGCCGCAGGGCGGGCAGTGGCCCGCTCCTCTGGCCTGGGGGTGTCCCTCGGCCCGGCTGAGCGCCCGCGGGGCACCACCTGCACCCACGCGGGGCCCCGGCAGCCTTGCCCGCCCTCCGGGAGGGGGAGCTGGGGACAGCCTGGCGTCCGGGACTCGCGGGGGCTGGGAGGGCCCGTGCGGGCGACGGGCGGGGCGCCCCCTGCTGGCCCCGCCGGCCGCAGCCGTTCCCTGCTCCGAGGAGCCGCCCGGGGCTCCCGGGCCACCCCCGCGCCAGTGCGTCCCGATGAAGGGAAATGCGCAGCCCCGACCGCAGCGGGTGTGGACGGGCCCCCGGCGCCGGGTCCTGGGGCCGGGCCCCGCCGAGGCACCCATGGTGCCCTCAGGCCCCGCAGCTCCTGCCCGGCGCAGATGGCCCCGCGGGGCTCTGCCATGTCTCCGCCCCCAGAGCACGCTGGTTTAAAATATTTATTACTTAAAAAAAATTAAAAATTTTCTATACAAAGATGATGAGAAAAATCTCATGCAAACTCTGGTCATACGATAAAAATAACTCAAATATTAATACGATGGATTTGTACAAAATAAATCTTCCGTGAGGAGGGCCTCGGACGCCAGCGCTGCCCACCCGCTGCCCGGGCCGCGGCCAGCTCGCGGGCAGCGGTGGGGGGCCTATTGCTGAGCCGCCGGCGCGGGGCCTCCGCTCCGCGGGCCTGGGGGCTTCGAGCTTGTGCATCGTACAGGTAATTTGCATAATTAACACAATTAAGGGATCCACAGGTCGGGGCGATTAGAAATGCGTCAAACTCTGAACGTACAAAAGAGAGAGCTTCAATATGAAACAGAGGTCCTCTGAGCGCGCCGCGCCCGCAGAGCACCCACCGCGCGCGCGCCCCGCCGGCGGCCGCGCTCATCTCATCCTCCGCAGCCGGTTCTCCTTGTCCCGCCGCCTGAGCGCGAGCACGAAGCGGTTGAACAGGCGCTCCTGGTCCTTCCGCTTCTGCACGAGCCGAAACCGCTGGTCCCGGCCGTACTTCTCGGCGAACTCCCGGAACGTGGTCCTGGGGAGAAGCAGGCTCCTGAGCCGCCAGCCCGCCGCGAGCGCCCCCAGCTGCGGGGCCGGCCCGGCCAGCCCCAGGCTGCTACCGCCCCGCCCCCCCGGTCGCCGCGCCCTGCCCAGCTCTCCTCCCCGCGGGCCTTGCCCGGAGACGCCCCTGAGCGGCTGGGCCAGCACACCGGTCCCGGCGCCCTCCCCTGCCCACGAGGGCCCGCGCCCCACGTGCCCCTCCCCAGGCGCAGGGTGCCCCCTGCCAGCCCAGTCACCGGCAAGGGGGTCACCCCATTCGGGGGGCAGGGGGCGGAGCACGGAGGCAGGGGTGTGGACCCCCCCACTGCTGCCGGCCCGGGGTCCGCTGCCCAGTCCTCACACACCCCTGCCTGCCTCAGTCAGCACTGAGGGGGTCTGACGCCAGTCGCCCTCCCGTTAGAAACCACCTGTCCGTAAAGGCGGGGTGACGCGGGCAGCGGGCAGCCCTGCCCTGCCCAGACGCGGGCGAGCGGGCAGCGGCCAGGCCGGGGGGGTCGTCAGCAGAGGGCGTGCGGGCAGAGTGCGCAGGCATGCACTGAGCAGTAACGTGGGTGCACGGCCCCAGTGGTCACTCCGTCTCAGACGGGCCGTCCACAGCAGGAGCCTCACACGCCCCAAAGCCGCGCTCCGGGTCGGTCAGGGGGGCCGGCTGGGGGGTGCCTCCGCGCCTCTCCCGCTCCCGACACCTCCCTCCCCGCGCTCGCTTCTTCGTGGAGGCAACGACTGGTCGTCTGGGTGAGTTTGGCCAGCACCTGCCCGCTGGGCCAGGGGCCAGCGCCTGGGGGCTTCCCTCCGGCTCGGCCCCCGGCCACGGACCGTGACGCCCCGTGGGCAGAGCGGCTGGTGGGCGCGGGGGCAGCGGCCCCCACCTGGGCGACACCCTTGACTCCTCCAGCAGCTTCCGGAAGCCCTCTCTGGCCAGCAGCAGTTTGCTCTTCTTTTCCTTGTGTTCTTCTTTGATTCTGGTCTTGACAAACTGCTCAAATATCTGGGAACACACGAGAAGACGTCGCGGGCGGCCCAGCAGACGGAGAGCGCGTCACACAGCAGGACGCCGCGGTCAGCGGCTGGCCCCGTCCGTGGCTGGTGCCCACCCGCCCGCAGGGAGCCCCGAGTCCCCTTGGGCCTGCGGACGGCCGGGCTGTGGGACCCCCGCAGGCGCTGGCCGCCTTGGGAGTCCTGGGCACCGCAGGCCCCGGCTAGCAGGCTGACCACAGCAGCCCGGCCTTGAGCGGGACGGGGCTGTCTACTCGGGGCCCAGGAGGGGGGTTCCTGGGGACAGCAGTGCCCCCGCGCTGGGGTCCCGCGATGCCCGTTGGTCTGAGCGGCTGGGCCCCACCGCGGCTCGCTGGCCGGCGGCTCAGAGCGGGTTCCGCGTGGACGCGTGTGGCCGGGCTCCCCCGCCCCCTCTGGCGGTCAGGCCGGCTGCAGTGACCGCGGCAGCCCCGGGCTTATCTGGGTGACAGCTGTTCGGACACCCGGCGTGGCCTCCGCCGACCTCCGCAGGCTGCGGGAGGCCGGGCCCCGGTGGCCAGAGCCTGCTGGGGTGACAGGCCCTGACGTCCGGTGTGGCCGCCCCTGCCCGGGGGCCGCCCGCCAGCGCCCCTGGCTCTCAGCTGTGCCCAGACTCGGCAGCAAGGCGGCGCCTGGCCGCTCTCCGGGTGGGCGGGACGCGCCTCTCCCGGCCCCCGGCGCTGCCAGCGGCCCCCGAAAGCCGAACCGCAGCCACAGGGCGGCGCCCCCACAGCCACCCGGCGGGCCGCGCGGACGCACCCGAGGGCGCGAGGTGCAGGCGCCGGCCGGCGGCGAAACGTGTGGCTTCCCGGCGTGGAAAGGGCGAGCGCCCCGGCCCTTGGGGGCCACGCCCCGGCCTGACGGCGCCGTCTAGTAGCCCCGGCCCACGCCCCGCACGGGGGGCTGCGCCCCAGGAGGCGTGAGCGCTGTGTGGCCGCGAGCGTCGGGAGCCGGGCGTGAGGCCCACGGCGAGTCTGCACCGGGCGGGGTGTGCAGAGCCGGTGGCCGTGGCTCTGCGCTGCGCAAAGCCTGGGGCCCGGGCTGTGACGTCTGCCCTCTGCCCCCCGCGTCTGCCCCAGAGCGCGGTGGGGACGGCGCCGCTGGGGAGCGGACGGGGCTGTGGCTCCCCCAGGGACGCATCTCCGGGCTGGCCGTGGTCAGGGTCCCCAGGCCGGCGCCCCGAGTGCGCTTGCCTCCCGGGCCTGGGCCCACAGCCTAGGGCAGCTCACCCCGCTCGCGCACCAGCCGCCCCAGCCCCGACCCCCGCCGCGCACCCCCAGGCGGTCCCCAGGGCCAGCCGGGCGTTACCTGTTTCCGCTCCTCGGAGTTCAGCAGGAGGTAGCGGGGGTCGAACACGATCTTGTGCAGCTCCTTCTCCCAGGTGGAGAAGGCGGACACCTGCGGGCAGGGGCGGCGTGAGCGGCGGACGCCTCCGGCCGGGACGCAGCAGCGCCAGGGCCCCGGGGCACGCCGCCGGCCTCTGCAGTGCGGCGTCCCACGCCAGGCGGCCTAGCCCAGGAAGCCCCGGCTCCGGGAGGGGCGTCCCCGGAAGCTCCCGGGCTCAGCACGACCCCAGCCAGAGCTTCGGAGAGTTTCTTCCTGAGAGGGGCGCGGCCCTGGGGCGGCCTTGGCTGGCAGAGTCCCGACCCGGGACCGGCAGCGCTGCCCAGCGGGGGCCCCAGCGCGCGGGCAGGTTCTCAGACACTGTCTGCCTCGCGGCCTTGGCGCATTCCAGGGCGCCGGCCAGGCATCCCGTGAGGCGCCCTCCTTTGGGGTTCCCGTGACTGGGGTTATGGGTTCTGAGGCGCGGACAACGGGCTGCAGGGCTGGGTGAGGGAGCCCAGAGCAGCCCTGGCCTGTCCCTGCCGCCGCCCGCTATGCCCGGGCTGGGGGGGGGCGCGCGCGGGGCCCGGGGGCGGCTCCGCCCCACCAGGCGTCGGCTCCGCCCAGGCTCCGTGAGCGGCAGGGCCCGCCCAGCCGCGCCGGCCTCGCCCTGGGCGTCCTGCTTCCCGGCGCTGCAGAGTCCTCCGAGGCGGTCCCTGGTGCACCCCCCAGACAGCCTGGGTCACGTCCTAACCGGCTCCCCGTAAACCTGCCTCTTTACGGGTGACGTTTAGGGGGAGGTCTCTGGGGTTCGTGCCAGTGGAACAGAATGAAAACGAAACCTCCCTCGGGCCGAGCCCTGGCCAAGCCGGACAGCGGGCCGGCCCTGGCGGATGCTGAGTGGGCACAGCGAGGCCCACTGACCCCAGCTCAGGCAAACGGAGTCCCCTAGGAGCCCGGCCGTCACTCAGACAACCAGCCGCGGGGTCAGAGGGCTGGGCCGTGGGGGCAAGGGCTGCGCTTCTCCGGGTCCCCTCGGAGGGGCTGGGGCGGCGCCGCCCGTCCCGGGACACTCTGACGCTGGCTGGGGCTCCTGCCCCGACCTGAGCACTGGCGGTCGCCCCCTCGGCGGGGCGCCAAGCCCGAGTCTCCCCGGCGGAGCCCCACGGGGGCGTCTGCGGACAGGGCGCGTCTGGGCAGCGTGTCTCGGCCCCGAGGTTCCTCTTGGGACCTGGCGGGGGGAGGGGGGGCAGCAGACGGGGCAGTGGGGGGGCGGCCGAGCCCCCCACCCGCCCCGGCAGCCAGGCCCCGCGTCAGGTCAGCGCAGGAGGCCGCCGGCCAAGCGGGGGCGCGGGCTTTGAAACTCAAGTAACCTGGGGAGGCGTTTTTGCAGCCCTGACTTCTGCCAACAAGCGCGACCTGCCGTCCGGGTGGGGGCCGCCCTGCTCCCCCTCCCCGCCCTTGCGGCCAAAGCTGTGTCCTTGAGGAAAGAACAAGAGGCAGAGCCCCAGCCGCCCGGCCCCCCCCCCCCAGCCCGGCCCCCAGCCAGCTCCGCATCCGGGAGGCGGGTCCGGCGTCCACCTGTCCTGCCCCCAGAGCCGCGGGCGGCAATGCCGGGTGTCTCGCTCGGACACCGCCTCTGGGGCGCCACCGCCTCCTGTCCCCCCAGAGCGCCCCTCCCGCTGGAAGAGCCGTCCCCGCCGCCGAGGCCGCGGCCGCTCCTAACTCGCCGCCCGTCGAGGACGGTCAAGACTTCGTGGTCTCCCTGCGAGCACTTGGGGCGCTCCCTGGAGGGGAGGACCGTAGTCGTGCACCAGGCGGCCCCCTGTGGGTGGCACCCCGAGGCCTGACCCCACCAAGAGACACAGACGCTCCCCCTGCGGGGTTCCCGGCCCCTGGGCATGCGGGGTCTCTGAGGAGGGTGGAGCCCTCCCGCGCCCCGCCCCGCCGCGCCCCGCCGCGCCTTACCCCGCGCTCCAGGAGCATGTCTCGGAAGCGGGTCGCCCGCTCCTCCAGGGGCAGCAGGATCTGGGGCGGGGTCCTGGCGCCAAGGTCCCCGCCATCCGCCCCCGCCGGCCCGGCGCTGGCGCGGCCATCCGTCCTGGGGCAGACACAGTGAGCAGGCTGGGCCCGCGGCCTGGGACACGCTGATGGCCCAGGCGGGAGGCCACAGCTGCTGTCTGTCCAGAACCCCCAGACTGCGGACAGCCCCTCGACACCCCAAGTCTTTCATGGGGACCATCGGAAGCCACCCTGGCAGAGGACGGTCAGGCCACCCGACAGCTGCAGACGTGGTTCGGGGAAAGCGGCTTTTCTTTGTCAGAGGAAGGAAGGGGGTGGGAGGGCGGAGTGGGGCGGGCGAGGCGGGGCCTCGGGGAGGGCGGGGCCGGCGCCTTATTTCTCGCGCCGTCTCTGGCCCACACGGCCTGGAAACGCGCGCGCAGAGCGGGTGACGGGGCTGTGGCCCGCTCATTTCCGAGCCTGCTGAAACGCTCAGCGCCGGATTCCGCTGTGGATGGCCCCTCTGCCCCCAGGTGCCCATACACGCCCCCGCGTCCTCCCCCAGCTTCTCACGGACAGCTGAGCAGGAAACGCCTCCGCGGGCGCCGGCCCCGCATCCCGCGGCCACTCGCCCCACCCGCAGCGAGCGCGCCTGTGCAGGCGCCTGGGCCGAGTGGCCCCAGGGGAGGCAGCGGGGTCCGCCCGGGGCCGGGGTATGCTCGCAGTGGCGGGCACTGGGCGGCCCTGGCTCCCGGCAGTGGCCACGTCTGGGCCTCGCAGGGTCTTCTGCTGTCCCCGCGGCACGTGCCGAGCAGGGTGCCCCTCAGGACGCCCAAGATGGGGCCACGGGGCCCTGGGGCTGCTGCCCACGAGCATTCATCGAGCCTCAAGCCCAGTCTGTCTCCAAGATGGAGACGCCACCCAGCCAAGGCCCTCGCGGCCAGATCCGTCATCCGCACCTCCTCTTCTCCACCTCCAAGCCGCAGCTACGTCACCAGCCGTGCGTAAGCGCCGCAGCTACGTCACCAGCCGTGCGTAAGCGCCGCAGCTACGTCACCAGCCGTGCGTAAGCGCCGCAGCTACGTCACCAGCCGTGCGTAAGCGCCGCGGGGCAAGGAGGCCGCATCTGCCCGCGTCCCCGGGCCGGGCCTCCTCTGCGCGCTGCGAGGCGTCTCGTCTTCTGCTTCGACAGCCGGGGAACCTCTTCTTTCTCCTGGCCAAGAGGCTGGGAATTCATCACCAAGCGCCGCGAGCCCGAGCTCTGGGGCCAGACGCGGCCTGAGCTTCCGCAGGAGTCGGGGTGTACGCCTGACGCTCCCCTGGCCGCGGGCCGGCCTGGCCGGGAGACGCGCCGATCGGGGGCTCGGGCTGGGGCGGTGCACCTGTAGCCCTTGTCCGTGGGCAGCTGGCTCAGGGCCACTGGGCGCTGAGGAGTACGCGCCCGGGACGGCAGGGGCAGGAGCACGCGAGGGGGCGAGGGCACCAGGGGGCCGGGCACGTGCCATCTGGGGGTGGGGAGGGGCTCCAGGCTGGGCGGGGCTGCCCGAGACCCTGCTCCTTCCCTGGCCTGGGGCCGCCCCCTCCTGCGCCACCCCTGCAGCAAGCGCCCCACAGCATGCGCCGGGTCCCCTCCCCCACTGCGCGCTGGCCACACCTGGCCGCTGACCTGACGTGGTCCCCTGGGTGGTCTGGCCAAGGAGGAGTCCTGGGCTCTCCCCAGCCCCCACGCCCCCTGGGGTGTGCTGCCCAGGAGGGCAGGGCCTGCTTCATGGCCGGCTATGTCCACCGTCCACCCTGGAGACGGCTGGCCTGGCCAGTGGGCAAGATTCCCCAGCAGGGAGGAGGGCGCGGGGCCCCAAGCGCAGCTCACAGCTAGGGCGCTGCCGTCTCCTCTGGAGCCCCGGCAGGCCTGGGGCCCCCACACCGTGACTGCCCCTCGGGGGCAGCCCCTGGCGGAGTCTCAGGTGCACGACGCCAACGCGCGGATTGGAGGCGCCCGCCTGGGCGTATCTGGAGACGCAGGATTTGGGTGCAGCGGGCAGAAGCTGCCGCCGGCTTATAGAACGGCAAACCCCAAGTCCTCTCCCGCCTGGACACGCTGCCCCCGCTGTCCCTCTGGGGCCGAGAGGGCACGGCGCCCTGGGCACAGCCCAGGGCCAGGCCCTACCAGCACCAAGATGCGTGAGCCCCTCGCGGGGCTGCACCGCGCGGCCGCCGAGTCGCCCCGCGCCCTCCCGCAGAGCAGCGCCGGCCCAGACCGCGGCCCCGGCCTCCCGAAGCAGGGGCGGCGCGTCTGAACCCGTGGGCGCGGCGGGCAGCGGCCCGGGGAAGCGGGACCCCGGGATGGCCAGCGGGGCTGCCAGGTGAGGCCCCTTCCCCGGTAGAGCCCAGGGTGACTGCAAAGGCCCTGGGGCGAGCGGGGCCCAGCAGGGGCCACCGAACAGACACAGTCCAGCCCAGCAGTGGCCGCGAGGGGCCGTGGGGACAGCACTCGAGTCCCCGCGGGCAGGGGACACAGGTCGGACCCCCGTCGCCCGCTGAGTAGTCCTGGGACCCCGATACCTCCCGGGAAAGGCGCATCACAGCAGGGCTGCGCGGGCGGGGGCGGGGCCCCAGAAACCTGGCTCCGCGGCGGCGCACGGAGGGGGCGGGGCGGGGCGGGCCCGCGCGGCTCCGCCAGCCGAGTACGCGGGAGGCGGCGGCAGGGCAGCGGCGGGGCAAGGCCGAGCCGCAGCCGAGCGAGGCCCCGCCTGCACCCCCGACCGGAGCCCGGGACCCCCGGCCGGCGGGCAGCGGCCAGCGCCCGGAGCCTCACCTACCGGTTCCTCTTGGGCCTCAGGTCCCGGCCGTCCCTGCCGTCCTCGGGGTGCGGTCCGCCGCTGGGGCCGGCTGGAAGGAAGCAGTGAGCGGGTGGGCCGCGGCTCCGCAAGCCCGGGAGCCCCCTCAAGCAGACGCGGCTGGAGACCGCGGAACCGGAGTCCCCGCTCCCGGCAGCGGCCTCGCCCGCCGCGAGCGCTTCACAACGCCGAGCCGCGGGGCGCGGGCAGGAGGCCTGGCCGGTCAGTCAGCCTGACGGCCACGTCTCCACGGTCGCTCGGAAGCGCTGGACGCGGCACCTCTCCGTGTCCCTGAGCCCCCCCAGGCGCGCCCCCGGTGCGGGGCGCCCCTGCACCTTCCTGGGAGGCCCCGCCTGCTCCGCCTCGCACGGCCCGCCCAGGCCGCTCAGCAGCCGCAGGAGCCGCCCGCTCTGCGGAGACGCCCTCAAGGCTGCTCCTCCAGCCCCCTCAGTGCACCCAAGCCCGGCGGCAGCGTGAGTTCACGGCGAGAGCATTAACTTGGGGGATTAGTTTGGGGTGCCAGTGTTAATTTGGGGCAGAAGTGCTAATCCAGGGAGCCCGAGAGAAGCAGCCGCCGCGGGCTCGGGGAGACAGGTCCGGAGCGCACGCGCCAGAAGCCAGGGCCCCAGAAGGCTGCTCTGGGGACTGAGGAACACCCTGGCGCTTCCAGTCCCCGAGTCGGCCGGGTCTTGCCACAGCAAGTGCGCGGTCCGTGTGGCCCGGGGTGAAGCAGGCAACCCCAGCTGCTCCCCACTCCCAGCGTGGGACCCAGCGGCTGGCGCCCGCCCCCCCTCCCCGCGTGGCCCGACCCGGTGGGCGGAGACGGGGCCCGGAGCAGGCGCCAGAGGCACCCCCTCCCCGCGCAGCTGCCGCTCCCCACTAACGGCTGAGCGCCGCGGCCATAAAAAACCTGGGCACCGCAAGGTGACTGCAAATAGCTCAGCTCGCCCGACGCCCTTGGCAATGTCAAGCCGGAGGAAGCGGCTCCTTGTCTGCGCACCCCAGGGCCCCCCAGGGCTGGGGCCGTCAGCCCCGCCCGCCCAGTGGAAGCCCCAGCCCCCAGCCGCGGGCGCGGCAGCCCCCGCACCGAGCTCACCTGCTCCAGCGCTCCCAGGCAGCCCCGCTGCTGACCCGCGGCTCGCTCGCCGTCCAGGCCGCAGGCAGGACGCCAGAGGGCCCCGGCCACCCCGGCAGCGTCTCTGTCCAGACCCGTGGCCGGCCCGGGGGGTCAGGCTGACAGATGGACTGAACCCTCCCGGGGACACGGTGCCCCCCGGCCCCCGCGGCAGCCCCCAGGCACCGCACAGCCGGCAGTCTCCAGCCCCAGGGGCCCCCAGCAGCACGCAGGTCCCGCCCGCGCCCCTCCCCCGCGGCGCCCCCCAGCCCCGTGCGCTGCCCACCGCGTCCAGTCTGACCCGGCCCAGCAGACTCCCATCTTGTTCAAACTGGTCAACTTGGCGGCGGCCTGAGCCCCGGGCCCCAGAGGACGAAGGCGGCTTCAGGGGCGTCCGAGGCCTGCTCTGGTTTGGTCCGAACGGGGAGCTGAGACTGGGGCGCTGGGCTCCGCCGCAGTCGTCCCTGCCCCCGCGCCGAGGCAGCGGGGGGGGGGGGGGGGACGACACCCAGCTGCCTGCAGGAGCCCAGGCTGAGGGGAGGCCCGGCCTCCCCTGCCCCCCACTCTGCGCTCCAAGCCCCAGCCAAGGCTGCTCCTGGCGCCCCCGGCCCAGCCGGCAGAGCCGGGGGGCCCTTCTCCTCGAGGCTCCGCCGCAGCCCCCTCGGCCACGGACACCGTCTCGCCACGGGGCGCTTAGCTGCCCCAGCGGCAGCTGCCCGCGCCCCGGGGGTCTGCAGGGCGCCCCTTGCTGAGCCCGCCCCCGCTGCGCCAGAGCACCCGGCCGCCTTCGGCGCCGTGCAGGCTGCTGCAGGTCAGAGCTGTCGCCGCCGCCGGCCACGTGCCGCGGGCTGCACAGGACACGCTGGGCCTCCTCAGTCAGCCTCCGTGGCCAGGGCCCTGCCGCCCACCAGGACCCCGCAGAGGCCCAGCAGAGCCCTGCCCTCCCTTTGCTGACCCGGGGGGCACGATGTGGGCTGGGGTCCCCGCACCCCACAGCGCTGGTGGCCTGCGTGCCTCGGGGGGCGTCCCCAGGCTGCGGAGACGCGCGGGGAGCTCGGGGAGCCCCTCCTGAGCGGGCGGCCGGGGCGGGGGCTCTGGGACGGCCTCACACCTGCCGCCCAGCACCTGCCGGCACCCTCCGGCCACCGCCCGCCAGAGCCCGAGGGCGTGGGGCAGGGCCAGCCGGTGCCCCGCGAGCGCTCACGGCTCAGACTCGGGGCGTCCCCGGGGGTGCCAGGGACACACCTCGCCGGGGGCAGCGGGCCGGGAAACCTTGGGCCGAGACCGCCCCGGCCTGCGCCCGCCGGCCATTACCTGCTGCCGCCTCCAGCTTGCGCTTGTGCGGGGGGTCCTCCAAGATGCGGGTGAGGTCCCCGCGGTGCCGCAGGTCCCCCGGCTTCTCCCACACCGACAGCCGCGCCGCGGGGTTGAAGAAGAAGACCCGGTCGTCGCCCGTCCAGACCACGCACCTGCGGGCAGCGCGGCTCAGCGCCGACTCGGGCCGCTGGCCTCGGGGGTGTGGCAGGGCCAAGTCTTCGCCTGCCTCGGGCACTGGGCAGCGGGCCCCGGCCCACGGCAAGGGCGAAGGGTGGCCGGGAGCTGGCCCCGGCCCCGGGCAGGGAGCGCTGAGGGCGAGGTCTGGGGCGGGGGCTCAGGGCCTCCGGCTGCGTCCAGGGCCGGCCAGCAGAGCCCAGCCTCGGCACTGGCCGTCCCGGGGACACAGCCTCCAGCTCTGAGCCGCCTCGCTCCCGGCCTCGCTGCTCCCGGGCTGGGGCGTGGGGAGGTGTGTGGGGCTCTGACACCCCCCAGCAAAGAGGGGTCCCACCGTCCTGCAGGCGGAGAGCGCAAGGCTGCTCGGCCTGTGCCCAGCTGCCCAGCGCCGGGTCCTGAGACGGCCAGGCCAGGGAGGAGGGCCAGCGGAGGCCAGGCCGCAGGCTTGGGGAAGGGACTTCGGTCCCACACAGGTGGCCGCTCGCGGGGTCCTGCCTGACACGAGCAGGTCTGCAGACGCGGCCCGGTCAGGTGACTCAGCGTCGCCGAGTCTGGGCAACGGGGCCAGGGGCGCAGGCTGCCCAGGGGCTTCGAGCATCTTACCAGGGGGATCCGGGCACCGGGGTGGACGCCACGGGCCTCATGCCCTTGGCTGCGCTGTCCTCTCGCGTCACCAGCAGGGACGGGGGCTCCTTTAAGGACGAGAAGGGCGCCTTTTACAGCTGGACACACGTCCTCGGCCGCGAGCAACAGTCGGCGAGTCGGTCACTGGCTGAGGGCCGCTCGGCCAGGCCCAGCAGGACAGCCGTGCCGACAGCGGCTCCAGGACGCGCCGGCCCTGCGGGCAGCTCTGTGGGCAGCTCTGCGGCCGCCGGAACAGACCGTGCAGGCGCCTCGGCTGGCCTCCCGCGGCGCGGCCCCAGTGCCCAGCCGGGACAGGAGGCCCGGGGCGGCAGCGGGAGGGACACGGACCCCGGTGCACATGCTCCGAGGGCAGCCGCGGGCGGGCGGGCGGCGCCGGCTGAGGGTCTCGCGGGTTCCCAGGCGTCACGGAGGGGCTCTGGCCCGCGACTCGAGAACTAGGGACGCGCGGCGAGGTGGCACGGGCAGCCCTGGGGTCAGCGCCAGCCGGGCCCATCCGGGCTGAACCCTCGAGTCGAGCTGAACGGGGTGGGGCTGACCCCTCACAGAGGAGCAGCCGCCGCACGGGGCCGGAGCCCCACACCCCGGGGGCACCGGCCTTTGGGACTCGGCCCCAGCAGACTGTCCGGCGCTGGGCCCAGCGCAGACGACGCCCGGTGCGGTGGCGAGAGACGGGGCTGCCCCGAGCCAGGGTGCCTGGTGCTGCAGACACGGCCCTCGCCAGCAGGTGGGAGTGCCCAGCAGGGCCGGTGCCCCTGCGCCTGCCAGAAGCCCCCCGAAGAGACAGTCGGGAGGCAGGAAGCGTCTCCGTCGGGAACCCCAAAACTCAGGGAGTGTCCGGAGAGCCAGGGCAGGGAAGCCCCGAGCTGGGGACGCGGGATGCGGACCTGATGTCCAGCAGGGCCGGGAAGGACGGCCAGGACGAGGGGTGTCCGAGGGGGACGGGGGCCCCGACACCGGCGTCCATGCAGGAAGCCGGTCTCTGGCGGCTCCGAGGCCTGGGGACGGGGTCCTGTTGGGAGAGCGCAGCTGGCCGTGCAGGACACCCCTGCTCGGCAGCGGCCGCGGGGAGCTGCGGCCCGGGCTCGGTGCCGGGGCGCTCGGGCCTGGGGCGCAGCGGGCCAGGGGCAGAGAAGCCGGCGCGAGGCGGGGTCCCCCAGGGATGGCCACGACCAGGCCTCCTCCTCTCCGGGGCGCCCGGCCCAGGCGGCCAGCTCCTGGCATGAGGAGGCCGAAGAGGCTGCGTCTTACTAAGAAGCTGACCTGGGTCCCCACGCAAACCCCGACCGGGGCCAGGACCTGCCCGAGGCCCGGCCTGGCCCCCGACCCGCGGCCCTGGCACCAGCTCACACGCTCGGTCGGGCCGCGACCCACCTGGTGTCCGGTGCCCCCGGCTGGGCTCGGGCTCTCCACACACGGCAGCAGGGCCGGCGGGCAGGGCGGGCGGCCGCGCTCTCGGCTCCCACCTGCGGGCAGAGGCGGCGTCGGCAGCGTCCTCGCGCGGCCTGCGGGCAAAGGACAGAAAGGGCCCGGCCTGGGTGGCTGCGGGCGCATGGCCGTCTCCTGCCGCCGTCGGGGCGCGGGAGGGACCACGTCAGGGCTGGGGGCCAAGGGGCTGTCCCGAGGCCGCACCCGCAGGCTGGCACGCAGCCCACAGCCCACCGGCCAGGGGCCCCGGGGGCGATTCCTGGCGCTCTGGGGCCACTGCGAGGCAGGGGGCAGGGCCCGTGGTCACCTGGGGGTTCCAAGGCTGCGAAGCACCCCGGCCACTTCCTGCCCAGGCGGAGGGCGTGGGGAGGACGCTGGGCTCTGCACTTGCCCGGGCAGAGCTGACCGCTCCCCAGAGACACGTGTCTCCAGGTCCGCAAATGGCCACTGTGGAGACGGGGCTGGGTGGGACGGCCCGGCCGGGGTCAGCGTCTGCGCGAGGCGAGAGCCGGGCCGGGGTGGCCGCCTGCCCCGCTGGTCTCCCCACTGACCGCGGCTCTTCCGTCCGGCCCAGGCTCACGGGGAGCCCCCGGCGCCCAGTGCAGCGAGCAGGATGGAGGGTCCTGGCCCCCGCACCCAGCCCAGACTGCAGCCCCCATGTGGCTGCGGCGATGGGCCCGTCCCAGCCGCCCCTGGGAAGCGCCTGTTCCGGCCCCGCGGGGCGCCCACCCCAGGGCCACAACGGGGCTCTGCCTGGCGTGCCGCTGCGAGGCTGGGACCAGGCTGGGCACCGGGGAGGGCAGCCTCAGGGCCCGGCACCCCGCCTCCCACACGGCCGAGGCCGCCACCCAGTGGGCCCTGGGCCAGCAGGCGCCGGGGCGGGGGCACCGCGTCTCGCTGATGGGCCGGACGGCTCGTGGCAGGGCCGGAGAGCGGCCGCGTGGGGCTGGCCCTCAGCACCAGTGGCCGGCCAGGCGGGCTGGGTCCCTGGGCAGCCCACGTCCAGCTCGAAGCCGGCAGTGCCAGCAGGAGACCCACCTCGGGCAGCTCTGGGCCGGGGCGGGGGGAGCTGGGCAGGGCGCCCAGGCCCGCCCCCCCAAGGGCCAGGGCTGTGGGCAGGCGGCCGTGCGCCCCGCCGCCCAGCTCTGGGGCGAGCACCCCACGCCCGCGCCTCATGGGGCCGGCCAGGCTCCCACAGGAGCCTCCCGCACGGCCTCGGTGCCGACGACCCTGGACGCACCACCCGGGGCCGGCGCCCCAGAAGGTCTCGCCAGAGAGGAGCTGGCCGCGGGAGCTGGGGCCCAGGACTCGGCCAGTCCCCCGCCCCCCGGGGCGCCCTCCCAGCTCCTGCCCGGCAGACACCGCGTTCCCCTAGGCGGACACTTCGCGCGCACCCCACAGCGGGTCTCCCCACTGGAGTGCCGCGATCACCAGACCCGGGAGACAGCGACAGGAGGCTCGCTGCACCCCGCCGGCCCCCGCCCCCCCGGAACACCCCACAAGCCCCGGAAGCCGCCGTGAAGCCCTGGGCCCCGCGGGCCCCCAGCCCGAGGCTCGGCTGGGGATGGGGAGACCAGAGGGGAGCCAGCAGCGGCTCTGCCTGGCCAGCGCCAGCCCAGAGGCGCCAGGTGAGGACAGACGAGCCCCTGGGGCAGGGATGTTCCAGTGAGACCCTGAGGTGGGTGGGGAGGGCAGGGGCAGGAGCTTTGTGGGGAGACAGGGACAGGCAGGGCCAGTCCTCCCAGGCGCCGGGGCGGGCGGGCGGGCGGTGGAAGGCCGTGGGAGGCCTGGAGGGCAGAACCCTGAGGCCAGGTCACCCATCAGGCATCCGGGGCCAGGGAGGGCACGCGCGAGGGAGGAGCCCAGGGCAGGGCCCCCGAGGCCAGCAGGACGCCCTGTCGGGCACTGGCTGCCCGCGCCAGCCCCAGGACGTCTGGATCCACCTTCCAGAGGCCCCGCCCCAGACGCGACACTGGCCGGCACCCGGCACTCGCACAGCCGCTGGCAGGCCAGCGAGGGGCAGGCGTGGGCTGCGGCAGGAGCCGTGGCCCGGGCAGGCCGCGAAGGGCCTGGCCGTGCTCTGGGGAGCGGCCGCCGAGCACCCGCCGGGCCGGGCCGTGGCGCCCAGAGCCTGCAGGCCCCGGGGTCCCGGCCTCCGCAGAGGGCCGGCTGCGGGCAGCAGGCCTGACCCGGCCAGCCTGAGCCCCACAGCTGCTCCCCAGGGGCCCCCCGGAACCGTGGTGGCCGAGGTCTGTCACGGAGGGTGCGGGCACACCCCGTTCCTCCCGGCCGGGGCGCAGGGGGTGGCAGGCAGTCAAGTGGGGCCGAGCACCCGCCCGGCCCGCGGCACGTCCAGGCCTCAGGCGCCCTGCCGGACCTTCCTGGCCCCCATGGCCCAGGGCCCCTGTGCGTGGACGCGGCAGCCCCGCTGTGCCCCGGCCGTCACCAGGCCCGAAAGGAGGCCACTGGCCGGCTCTGTGCCCGGCGCCTGGGCAGCTCGAAGCCCTTCAGGCCGACAGGGACCCTCCCGAGCCGGCCCCAGACAGCAGCCGGGCTGCCCCTCCGGACGGTCCCGTAGGACAGAGCTCGTGGCTGTCCACGCCCGCAGTGGAGCGCTGGCCGCGGCCCCGGGGCAGGCCCACTGGTGGGGCAGGAGGGCGTGCGGGCCAGGCCACCTCCGCGCACAACCTCAGCCCCAGCCTGTTTTCTCCTGTCCTCAGCGCAGGACCGCGCAAACCCCGAGGCGGGAGCCCGGCCTGTTTGTGGCCGGCGGCGCCGCAGCCCCTGGCTGCCGAGGAGCCCCCAGGAGGAGAGGCTTTCCAGGGGTGGAGGCGCCCGGAGCACCCTGACGGCTTCTGAGAGGAGGCGGGGGCAGCAGGGGCCCCGGAGGCCCCGCTGGCCAGGAGACGCTGCGGGAGCCAGACCGGCCGGCCCCGCGCGGGACGAGGCGCAACAAGCGCTCACGAGCGGCCCCGGCGTCCCCCCCGGACACGGCTGTCCGCGGGTGCGCCGGACACCCCAGTGTGGGCAGGCACGGGGCTCGCAGGCCGCCCTCCGGCCCCCCGCAGCGACCCTGCCCGGGGCAGCGCGGCCTCCTCTCCCGCGCCAGGCCGGCTGCCTCCGCTGGCCGCCCCGGACCCGCCCAGGCCTCTGCCCCCGCAGCCCCCCGCGGCAGGAGACGCTGGGCCGGGCAGCCGCGGGGGGGGGGTCCCGCACAAGGCCCCGTGTCAGCCAGGGCCTCCGTGGACAAGGCAGGCATGTCCCCCCGCGCCTTAGCCCCGCACCGCAGCTCTCCAGGACGCCCACGCGCAGAGGAGGGGCCGGCGCACCTGCTGCACCCCAGAAACGCTGCCCTTGCCCTGGAAACGCCACTGTGCACCCTAAAGGTTTCCAGTTTCTCCTAATGTCAGAAACGGCAATAAACTCAAAAAGCGAGAGGAAAATCCGAGGAGGCAGACTCGAAAAGGCTTCCCCTGCGGGCCGCGCCGGCCGCCGGCCAGCCCCCGACACCTCCGCCTGGTCCCCGCGGACACCCCTCAACGGGCTGAACCTGAAGAGGCGAAAGGCTCCCTCGCAGCTCGGGCTGACTCCGGCCGCCCGGGGGTCCGGCGGGGTCCAGCAGAGGGGGCGAGCGGCCCAGCAGGACGCCCCAGCTGGGGGGGGCCTCAGGCACCAGCAGCTGGTGCCCTGAGAAAGTGCACCCGACTTGGCGGCGCCTGCCCAGGAGGCCGCGATGGCACCGCACCCGCCCCGACCAGGGTCAGAAGTGCCCGGCGCCGCCTCGGGAGCTGCCCGGAGTCCGGGGGCAGCGGCGCCCCCTCCTGGCAGCAGGCAGCTCGCGGCAGGGTGGCGCGGGGCTGGAGACCAGCTTGGCAGGGGCGAGGCCCCCGCAGGGGCGAGAGCAGCGGGAACCGGAGGAGCCGGGCCTTCGCGGGACACGCCCCAGGAGGCGCCGCGGCCGGCGCCAGCGTCAGGGCCCGCGGAAGGGCCCGGCGCCAGCCTGGAGGCCCCGGCTCGGCTCTCTGGCAGGCGGGCGGCTGCGGCCCGTGGGGCTCTGGGGCGCGATGGTGGCGCCGGCCCTTCCCGCCGAGGGCTGCGGCTGGCCCTGGCCTGCAGCGGGCTCCGGGCAGAGCCGGGCGCGGCAGGGGCCCGAGCCCGGCCGGTGGGGCGGGGCAGGGGCAGGTCCCTTCCGCCAGCCCCAGCAGCCCAAGGCCTTGTCCAGCCTCGGCCGAGCGCCCGGGGCGGACGCAATGGCTCCGTGTCTCCCGCGCGTCCAGCCGGCAGGAAGGACAGCGCGGTCGGCCTCGGGCCCCACGCGGGCGGACGAGCCCACGCCGGGGCGGGTCTGAGCCCGAGCGGCCCCCGCAGGCCTCGCCCGGCCCCGCCCGCCGCCCCCGGCTCCGGGCTCAGGGGCGTCTCCGCGGCGGCCTGGACCTGTCGGCTCCTGACTGCGAGTCCGCGGGCAGCCGAGAGGGTCCAACCGCTGGGCCGCTGCCCCGCGTCCTCCCGTCTGGGACCCGCCGCCAGAGGCCAGCCACTCCACAGCCTCCCGGCCTGCGTCCCTCGAGGCCAGAGGACTCGGCCCGGCCCGCGCTGCGGGGTCTGGTCTCCCAAAGCCGCGCTCAGCCCCGGGGCCCCGCAGGGCAGATGGGTGTGCACGTGTGCGCACGTGTGGGCATGTGTGTGTGCGTGTGCGGCACATGTGTGTGCATGTGCGCACATGTGTGCGCACGCGTGTGGTGTATGTATGGCACGTGTGTGCATGTGGTGTGTGTGTCTGTGCGCTGTGTGCATGTGTGCACATGCGGGCATGTGTGCACGTGTGTGCCATGTGTGTGTGCATGCATGTGTGCACGCGTGGGGTGTATGTATGTGTGGCACGTGGTGTGTGCATGTCTGCACGTGTGTGCGTGTGTGTGTGCACATGTGTGCGTGTGTACACGCGTGTGTGGCACATGGGCCATGTGGGCGTGTGCACACGTGTTGTGTGTATGTGGCGCATGTGTGCGCACGTGGTGTGTGCATGTCTGTGCACGTGTGTGTGTGCATGTGGCACCTGCATGCATGCCCGTGCATGCCCCACGACTGCTGACCTGCCCGGTCAGCCGGCCGGCGATGCCGCCAGCCACGTCCTGCACAGAGCTCCCGTCCAGGCCTCGCGTCCTGCCCGCAGCCCAGCCCCTGCAGCTCGTCCTTCCGCGTGCCCACGGCCCTGACCCTGGCTGCGGATGCGCGGGCAGCCCCAGCCCGCCGGCCCCCCTGGCCCTCCTCGAGGTCGGACGCTGGCCCCACAGGGCCCCACGTCCAGAAGGGTGCGGCCGGCCGAGGCACCACACCCGCCCCCGCAGGCCCTGTACCTACCTGAGCGAGGGCCGGGGCGCAGGGGGATCTTGACGGGGGCGAAGGTCAGGAAGTGGCAGGGCTGCACGCTGGGGGGGCCAGGGCCCCCGAGGCCCTGGGTGTCCACGGAGACCACGGCGGCTGCGGTGATGGCGATGCTTGGGCCGCCGCCGGGCTTCAGGCCGCCGGCACAGGCACCTGCGGAGGGGCAGGGCGGTCAGCGCGCAGCGGCTCTAGCGGGCAGCAGCCGACGCCCCTGTGAGTTCCCGGGGCGGGCGGACACCGCCCGCACGGCCCCACCGCAACCTCAGCCGCACATGCTCTGCCCTCGCTCACGGCGCCCGCGGCACTGGCCGGTCAGCTGCCGGTCAGAGGCGCACAGTGGGCGGCCCTGGGGGCGGCAACAGGGAGCGTGGGCAGCAGGCCCGGGACAGGGCTGGCTCCCTGGGCGGCCGCGGGGCTGCCATCTGCTGCCCGCCGCCCGGCGCCGCTGAGAGCCGGCGGGCCGCCCCACGGGAGGCTCTGGGAATCGTCTTGCAGGTGTGGACGTGGCCCCGCCGGGAGAGCGGGCGGCCCCCGCATCACGTGGCCGCGCGGCGCAGGGTCAGCGCGGGGCCGGGCGAGGGGCACGGTCAGAGCCCTGGTCGCTGCCCAGCCCCGGGCCCGCCGCCACACGGTGCCCCGCCGTGCGCCTTGTGGACAGTGAGGTCAGCCAGCGAGCAGGTGGCCAGGCCGGGCGAGGTGGCGGCGGCGGGCCCCGCGTCGCTCACCGTCCCGGGCAGGGAGCCCTGGCCGCAGGGACGCGGGCCTAGGCGTCCCGGACGAGACCGGCCCGGGGTGGCGGCGGCGCCGGGGGGCTCCGGGGGACCCCGGGGGGCCCGACCCCGCCGCTGCGCTCCCCACGCCGAGCTGCACGTACAGCGGCAACAGCCCGGGGCCTCCGTGTCTGCGGCAGGGACTCGCCCGCGGGAGCCGGCGCCCCGTCTCAGCCTCGCGGGCGTGACACAGGGGCCCGCTCCCGGCCGCGGGCGCGTCTCGGGCTGTCGCCGCCAAGGCCCGAGTCCCTCCCGGCCAGGAGCTCCCACAGGCGCGGCGGACCCTCCCGTCTCCCCGCTGCCCCCCAGCCGTGGGTCTCCGTGGCCCCGCCTGTTCTGCTCCCCGCTCTGCCTCTGGGGAGTCCTCTCGCCCCCACACCTCTGGCCTGCACCCCAGCTCTCGTCACACAAATAAGTAAATCTTAAAAAATGTGGGTGATGAGGGCGGGACAGTGGGGCAGGGCAGGGCCTCAGCTGGACGGGGCTGGAGCTGGGGCGTCCCCTGCCGGGCCGTGCACTGGGCGCGCCGCACGGGGCCCTCGCAGTTGTTCCCGCGCTGCTGTCCCGCTGTGCCCGGAGGGGCCGTTCCGGCGGCACCGGACGACACCCAGCTGCGGGGGCAGCGCCAGCCCAGGTCACCTGGCCAGCCCACCCGGCCCCACCGTGCTCCCTGGCACAGGCCTGCCCGCCCCCGGCCCGGGGCCTCCCGCGCGGCTGCCTCCGGCCCCCTCCTCTCCCCGCACGGACAGCACCCCCGGCACCGACCGTGGGCCCCACCAGGCCGCCGCCGCGACCCCAGAGGCTGGTCAGCTCGGCCCTGGCGCTGCGACCGAGACGGGCACCAGGCGCAGGCCACATGCCTCAGACCGGCTCACGGCGGCACCGCACCCCACCAGCGCAACCAGCCGCGAGAGCCCCTCAGGAAACACGAAGGACCCAGTTTCTCTGAGGCTCCCAGGGGTGCAGGCGACCGAGGAGGCCCCTGCAGCAGCTTCCGCCCTGGGGCGTGGGGCGGCCCCTCCCCGGGCAAAGGGGCGGCCCTGGGCCTCTCGGGCCCCATCCCCAGGCCTGACCCTCAGCTCGCCAGCCACTGCGAGAGGCCAGCTCAGCCCACCCTCGGCCGGGGTGGACTGAGCCTCCGGCCGCTGGGCACAGGGTCCCTGGGAGCTATGGCCGGCCCGGCGCCCCCCGCCCCAGCGCATCACCGAGGCGGCCGTGGAAGGCCAGACGCCACCCGCGTCCATCCGGGACTGCGCAGGGGGCCGCCCCAGACCCCTCGCGCCCGCTGAGACCGCGCTGCTCAGCACGGTCCAGGCCGCCCCGACACCAGGCGCGGGCGGCGGCATGTGCCGGGGCAGCTCCAGGGTAGCCAGGTGGTGGCCGGACTCGGGCTCCCAAGGCCGCCCTTGTACCCGCAGCCCCGTCCACTCAGGGCCCCGCGCGCGGCGGTCGGGAAAGGGGGGCCTTGTCCGAGCAACGCTGCGGAAACGGCCAGCGCCCCCCGCCGGGAAGCAAACGTCCACCCGCGGCAGGCGCGCCGGCAGCCCCCGACTGGCGGCCCGAGGCCGCGGCGACCTGACGCAGGACGAGGTCTGTCTGCACGCCGCCGGCGCTGCAGGGTCCAGGGCGGCCACGGGGCGCGGAAGCCCCGCTCACAGCCTCTCCGAGGCGCCCAGGAGGCCGAGGCGCCCAGGAGGCTGCGGCCCCAGCCAGCGGTCCACCCTCCGGAGTGTCCCTCTCTGCCGCGCGGGGAGACGCCGAGGGCGGCCTCGAGGGGCTCCCGGGACCCCGGCAGGCCGCGACCAGCTGCTTGGAGCCCGACACCTCCCTGGTACAGCCCCGAGCAGGCTCCCTGCCAACCCGCGTCCAGCGTCTCCCGGCCGGCCTCACTGGGGCCCGTGTCCGAGACCTGCCCACGCGCCCAGAAGTGTCCCCGCATCTCGCCAAAGTCCTCTCGAGCACCGGCGTGTCCACGCAATGAGGTCCAGCTCGCCGAGGCCTGGCCCCTGAACCCACGAGTCCGGCGCCGCAGCCGAGGACGCCAGGCCAGCCCTGGGGCCCCTCGCTGCTCCCTCGGCCCCGATCCCGCGCGTGGCAGCCTGTGACTCTCCCACAGCGTCTCACGGGGCCCAAGACACTCGTCCAGGCCCGTCTGCGCGTCCACAGGGGGACGCTGACCTGCCCAGGCCTCGTCCTGGAGACCGGCTTCTCTCTGCTGCTCATCTGCGCCTCTGCAGACAACCCCGGCCGTGTCCATTCGGGAGGTGCGTGGCCGCGCTGTCCTCTCTGCGCCGCAGGGCCGCCCAGGGGCGCGCAGGTCAGACACGGGGGCCGCTTCCCGGCAGCTCCTTCCCAAACTGCCCGCCCCTCGGGCTTCCAGCGGCAGCTCCAGATCCGGGGAGCGATTCTCCCAGTCCGGGGTTTCGTGTGGCCCAACGGGGACGTGGAGCCCACCGGAGAGCGCTGGCGCCCCCAGGCCGGCCTCGGCGGGCACCCGCTGCTGCCCCGGGCGCCTGCGGTCAGCCTGTCACGCGCGTGCTCGGGCCGACGGTGCTGCGGCCGTCGTCGCGGTGACGCAGAGCTGCGCCTGCCCTGCCCCGGGCCAGGCAACCTCACTCAGGGGTCGCTCTGGCACGGCCCAGGGACGGCCATGGCCACACGTGGCGCTGCCCCGTGCGGCACTCGGCCCCTCCCCACCCGGGCACTGCGCTTTCCTCTCTCGGCTGTCGCCAGCTGGGCCGCCCAGGCGGCGCTCGGGGGCGCTGGCCGCCCACACGGCCACGGCGGCCTCTCCTGGCAGTGGGCCCCGTCCCCTGGATGTTTCTGGAGCATTCCCGCCAGTCCTTCTGGCTGAACACGGCGCCGCAGTGGCGCTGCCCAGCGGCCGGCAGGGCAGGGAGGGGCTGGGGCGGCCGTGGCCGGGCGGGCGGCCGAGAGCTAGTTTATGGGCACGGTCGCCCGTGTTTCCACAGGGCTTGGGGTGTGCGCCCCAGGGCCCTGCCCAGCTCCCCCTCCCAGCTCGGGGCAGCCGGCCCACCCAGCGCCCACGCTCTGGGAAGTGTCCCCCGATGGCCACTGTCCTGCACCACTCCATGCTCTCCCCCGCTGTGCATGTGGCCACTATGGGGCCAGGCCTCCCCCACATACCCCACACACACCCTGTTTTCATTGCCTTTGAATCTGTGCCCGGCAGTGGCATTGCTGCGCCATAGTAAATTCTAATTTCGATTCTTGGAGGAGACGCCATGCTGTTTCCATGGTGACCACGCTGCCCACCTGCCCCCAAGCCCCAGGGCACACAGCTCACCTTCCTCCACATCTCTCCACTGGTCGCCTCTCATCTCTTTGTGACAGCTTTCTAGCAGGGTGTGTGGTGATACCTCACTGTGGTTTCGATTTCAGCTTCCTGGTGATCAACAACAGTGTGTTCTTCTCATGTACCTGCTGCTCATTTGTATGTCTGTTGTGGAAAAATGTCTATTTCATTTCTCTGCCCATTTTCAATCAGACTGGGATATTGTTTTGCTATGTTACTGAGTATATGAGTTAGTTACATATTTGGGATGTTAACCTCTTACCAGCTATATTATCTGAAATATTTTCTCTAATTCTGTAGGTTGCCTTTTCGTTTTCTAGATTATTTCCTTTTTCTGAAGCTTTTTAGTTATCTAGAGTCCCACTTGTTGATTCTTGCTTTTGTTTCTTACACAAAATTTCGGTGTCACATCCAAAAAAAACTGTTTCTAAGATCAATGTCAAAGATTTTTTTCTTTAGATTTTCTTCTAGGAGTTTTACAGTTTCAGGTCATCATTTCTAAGATCAATGTCAAAGTTTTTTCTTTAGATGTTCTTCTAGGAGTTTTACAGTTTCAGGTCTTCATTCTTGAGTTCATCTTTGTGAAGGTTGTAAGATAAAAGATCTAATTTCATTTTCTGCATGTGGCTATCCAGTTTCCCCAGTACTACTTATTGTAGAGATTATCCTTTCTCCATTAGGTATTATTGGCTCCTCTGTCAAACATGAGGTGATGGTACACGCCTGAGTTTATTTGGAGCTCTCTATTTGTTGAGCCATGTATCTATTTTTATATCACTGCCACACTGTTTTAATTACCATAGCTTTGTGGTATGGTTTAAAATAGGAACATCTGATGCCTCTGGCTTGGTCCTTCTTTCTCAAAATTCCTTTGGCTATTTGGGGTCCTTTGCAGTTCCATAAATATTTTAGGAAGCTACTTTCCTATTACAGGAGACAATGCCATTGAAATTTTGATAGGGATTGCACTGGATCTATTAATGATTTTGAGTAGTACGGACATTTTAAGAAAATTAATTCTTCTAAACCATGAACATAGAATATCTTCCAATTTATTAGTCTTCTTCAGTTTCTCTCATCAAAGTTCTGTAATTTTCATCGTATAGATTTTTTTTACTTCTTGGTTAAATGGATTCCTGGGTATCTTCTTGTTTTTGATGCTATTGTGAATGTGTTCATTTTCTTTGGTTATTTTTCACATATTTCATTGTTAGTGCATAGAAACACAATTGATTTGTGAATGTTGACTTGTGTTCTGTAAATTTACTGAACTCAAGGATTAGTTCCAACAATTTATTTTATTGAGTCTTTTGGATTTTTTACACGTTAGAGCCTATCATCTACAAATAAAATCAGTTTTATTTAAAAGCAATCTGCAGACTGCTTTTGCTAGGACTCCCAGTATTTTGTTGAATAGCAGTGGTGAGAAACTTGTTTGCTTCCTATTCTAGGCGCTGCCCCTCTCATTTCTTCACTCTCACATCACTGCCCAAGTGTTGTGCGGAGACCTCTGGCTTCCTGTCAGAGTCAGGCCTCTTCAGCCCCTGGGGCCACTGATGTCCAAAGCCGCCTTGCTTTCTCTCCTCATTTCTTCACACTCTTTCTGTGTAACTTTGCATCTTAGCCTGTTCCTTCAGATTTTATCTTTGACTGCTTTTCTATGACGCTCTTGTTATCCTACCAAGGTAAACCAAAGGCTAAGCTGTCAAAAAACGTTAACAGGGTTCTGGGAAAAGGCCTTTCCCAGAGCCTCCGCCCTGGCTGACCGGCCCGAGTCCAAGTCCGGGAGCAATCTAGCCCCACGTCAGCCCATTCGCACTGTGATGGGGTAAACGCCTTAGAAGTCGTGGGAGTGCTCCTAGGGGACCCGACCTTCAGCAGAGCGGCAGCCTGCTGCCGAGTGTGCTGGCCCCCCTGCAGCGAGAGGGCTGTGCTCTGCATGCCCGGGGGTCCCCGCCTCCCACGGGGTCATGGGCCCCGAGCCAGGGAGCGATGGGAAATGCAGCCACTCCCTTTACAGACCCAGGACTTGCTCCCGACGCAGGTGGGGTAACGGGGTCCATCTGAGGACAAAGCCCAGAGCCGGGGCCACCACCCAGCCCTCACAGCCCTGGCCTCCCTCCACTGCCCGGAACTTCCGACTGCCCGGAACCCGCCGAGGAGCAACATTTCCCGTGCGTCTTGTCCTTGAAAGTCTCCTCCCGTCCCCAGAGGCTGGCTCCCCTCTGGCCGCCCTGGGTCCTGCTGCCCAGTCTCCCTGACGGGCTCAGGCGCGGTGCCTGCCCCAGGCCTCCCTGCTGACCCCCTAGGACACTCCTCAGTGACTGCAGAGAGCAGCCCGGGAGGCAGCAGCGCACGACTGTGTCTGAACGTGTGTGGTCCCACGGCCTGGGCCTCTAGAGCCACTGGGCGGAGCCCCTCGGAGCCCCGCCATGTGAGGACCAGGGCGAGCACGTGAGCCGGGTGCCCGGAGAAGGCCCAACAGACTTGTTTCAGGTGTGAGTGCACAGCAGGCCAGCCCCGTTACCACCCACAAGTGCGTCTTGTCAATTAGATCCAGTCCCCACGGCCAGCAGACACAGCCAAGCCGCGCTCGTGTCCTCTGAGACCAGCTGACCTTCTTGACCAACGAGAGACGGGGGCAACGTGACGGCACCGTGCATCCCACACCCACCACCCGACCGCGGCGCCTCCCCCGGCACAGCAGCGTCCACCCCCTGCCCCGCGCGGCTGCCCAGCTCGCCAGCCACAGGCACAGCGCGCCAAACGCACTCTAGCAGCGCCACTGAGTGCTTCGGTGTAAAGCACCACGTTCCTAAAAGGCAGGGCCCACAGCGAGGCCGCACGATGAAGCTCACACGGGGCGGGGGTGGGGCCAGGCGGGGCCCGCCCGTGCGCCCCCAGGGCCAGCCATGCCGCTGGGTTCTCAGGCCCCGCTTCGGGGTAGAACGATTTACGCCAAGACTGACCAACTGAAGGTAACAGTTGTACATCTACACGTTATCTATTACTGTCTACGAGAGATTTATAAACGCAAATCACACAACTCCCTTAGATATACCGTCTAAGCATATCCATTTACAGGACATACGATTTCAATGGTAATCTTTAACAGCCTTTAACAATCCAGCTGCATGTTGGCGTGTAACATGCTTTAGGAAAGTTCTTTTCCTCATTAATCACAAAGCCGAGACCATCTACCTCCCTTCACTGACTAGGCATTTTCCCCACCTTGCTTCGCCCGGCCCCCTGCACCGGGTGGGTAACACTTCAAGCCCTGCGTGTCCTTTGGACCAAGGGTCTGCTCACACACAGTTTCTAGAACAGTAATTTCTAAGAATTCTTAAACTTATCAAAAAAGCAACATTTTCATGACTCACTTGACAAACTCACATCTCGAAACAACTGCACCTATTATTACACCACCTCTAGGAGAAGGCGTGCTCCCCCCAAAACACGTAACTGTGGGTACCGTGTTATTATGTCTCACGACTGTGGGCGTTGTATCACGATGGTCCAGAAAAACATCCAGGGAAGAATAAAAGCAGAGATTTGACAGATGGTCGAGCAGATTAGAATTAACATTATTCTGTAATCTACTGTGTTAGTAAGAAATATTATTTTACTTTGTCCTTTCAAGTAGATTAATCAAAAAATATAGTCAGAAGGTAAAGCTGACACCAAGAGGCTAGTCACACGCATCACCACGCCCGCGTGAGCGGAGAACGCCAGCAGCCTCCTCGCCTGCAAGGTCACGGGTGTTCACAGAGGGAGACGTTACATCGCAAAACATCCCTGCACGGGCCGAGAGGAGCTGAGAGGGCTTCACGCAAAGACTTTGGGAACCGCTGAACTGATTCCACCATTTTTTATACTGAATTTGTGATTATCTGGGGGACAGCCATTGCCAGGAAACGAGACTACCATCTCCGCACGCAGAGGGGCGCTGGAGGCGTGGGCCCCTGGCCCCACTTGCTGGGCGATCCCCTTGGCGCATCACGAAGGCAGCGTGGACGCCACGAGCGTGCGCAGAGACGCCGTCACAGCGCTCAGCAGCCCAGCCTGGGCAGCGCGGTCTCCCGCGAGCCGCGAAGCCGGAGACCCCGGCAGCCGCGCGTCTTCCGGCTCTTGCTGAACGAGACGCAGAGAGGCCAGAGCCCGGCAGGCCAGCCACAGGGGACACACGCCGGGCAGCACCGCGCCGCCCACGGGGAGCCGTCCCTGGGCTGAGTCCCGCGGCGCGGGCCGGGCCGAGTGCTGTCACCACGTGGTCAGGCGTTAGGTGATTTCAAAGCCAATTTTACAATTCGTAAGGAGACCTCCTGCTTCTGCTGCCCGCAGGCTATCGCACGAGCCCTGCTCGCAGAGCCTGTTCCCGAGCAAACGTTCTTCCAGGTCACCACGGCGCCCGAGAACAAACCCAACGCCGGACGGGCTCTGCGGCCCTTCCCAGCGTGCCCCACCGTGAAAGCAGAATCCCAGACGCCGGACACGCCCCGGGTCTCGCAACCCCGGGGCCCGCACCTCGGCCACGCTGCTGGCTGGCGCCCGAGGCCCCACGGAGGTTCGGTCGTGCTCGCAGAGCCCCAGGACGGCCGCACGGCCGCCAGCCTGCCGGGCCCCGCGATGCGGTTTCCTCGCGAGGACACCCCATCCGAGAGCAGGACCCTCCCAGCGGAAGGGCCTGCAGCGGCGGCCTCCACGCCGACACCAGCCCGATGCACGGCACCCACCTGGGGCGGGCTGCGGGCCCGGGGGCATGGGGAGTGGCCTGGTGGCGGGCGCCGGCCGGGACAGCGCCACAGCCACCTGACCGGTCAGCAGGCGAGGCTTGTCGTGTCCGTGGAACAGTCTCGAGTCCTCGGGGTAGAGCCACGTGGAGTCCAGAGCGAAGGAATTGTCAAGAAAGATCTGTCCAAAAAAGCGAGCGTGACTGAGACGAAACGGGCCGGGCCGGAGCACCGCGCGCCCCAGTGTGCCCCCAGGCCAGACGCTGCCAAGGCGGGCGGGCCCCAGAGGCGCACCCCAGGGCGCCTGGGCCTCTGGGCGGGCTGCCCCGCTGGCCCGGCTCACCCTGGCCGGCTGCCGCTGAGGCCTGGGGCCGGGAGCAGGGCCAGCCTCGCGTCTGCTCCGCGCAAGCAGTCCCGTCGGCGAGTCTGAGCTCACAGCAGAGCAACGACCGCTGCGGCGCCGGGCAGCCTCCGAGGACAGCCAGGGCAGCCGCAGGGCGGGGGCTGCGGGAGGCGAAGCCGCCGCTGGGGATGGAGTGACCGCAGCGCCCGTCACGGCCGGAGGACGAGGGCAAACCTAGGAGGACGCGGGCTCTGCGGCCCGTGTCTGAGGCGGAAGTGCAACCTCGCCCCCACGCGTGTCCCCACGTCTGGCGACGGCCTGGGCAGCACCCTGCTCTCGTTTAACCCGAGGGGCACCGGACAGGCCCAGCTGCGTGGCCAGGTGGTGGCCGAACAGCCTTGGGGCGGAGCAGACCACGGAACCCTGAGAGCCGTGAAGGCAGCACAGACGGGCTCTGACACTCGTGTTTGAGTTTGACATAGGCAGGGTTACAAACATGAAAATCAAAATTTTTAAGAAACTCTGATGCAGAATTTGGAGCCTTCCCTGTTCCGCGGAAGCCAAGCGCTGCCAGAGGCAGTAGAGTGCCCCCCGTGTCCCGGCGTGGGGCAACCCCCACTCAGAACGGGTCCTCCTGGCGCTCAGCGCCCGCCCCCGTGCCAGAGACAAGGACACGAGCACCCGCCGCTGGGGAAACAGCAGCCCCAGCTCACGGCCGCTTCTCCCCCGTGAGCGCGCACCGTTACCTTGCAGTGAGGTGTCCGTTTGTCCATCCAACTTCTTCCGAGAGGAGGTGGAAGAGCAGATGGGCAGACGTGTGGGAAAATGGGCACCAGCTCCACCGCGGAAGAGGACAGTCCAATGGGCGGAGAATGGCCGCTGAGTAGCCACTGGAAGCCAAGAAAAGAGAAGAGGGCTCAGCCACCGCGTGGACAAGTCGCTCTGTCGCAAAACAGCCGGGATGGCCGCTCGCTAACGGGAACTTAGAAACGGGCATCCTGACTGTGAGAGAAAGTCCCTCTTCCTCGTCAAAAAAAATTCACAGATGTTCATGGATTTTTTAATTATTAAAAAATCATAAACGCTTCCATATTTGAGGTATCACCAATCTCATCGCGAAGCACCCCCACACTGCACCTTTCAGCATCGAGAAGTAACTTCCAAGCACAAAGCGCAGGAAGTGGCCAGAAACAGGCTCTGCTCTGAGGCGCCGAGGGCCGCGGTGCGAGGTGGGAGACGGGGCTGCTGGGACTCGGGGCTCCCCTCCCGCAAGCAGAGAGCAGTACTGGATGACGTTCCTTTGGCTACACACTTCGCGTTATACTTAATACTTCATAAATAAGCACAACTGATGTTTTCAATATAAAACCCGTTAAAGAGATAAGTTTCTCAAGACTCAAACGCAAGTAGACCCCGAGGCAAAGCAAATGTGGGCTGAGCCTACCGGGGTGTGGCCAGTCAGGGCAGCACGCTGGAGGGGCAGCCCCGCGGCCAAGGGTCCTCGCGAAGCCCCAGACCACGCTCGCACGCGCAGTCTTTGACATGTGTTCAAAAAATCGCAAAAGCCTTTTTAATTTTCCTGTTACATGAAAATGTTCTTCTGCTTCTAAATGTTGTTGTCTAATGGGATGTATGTAGCATGACAAACGTTTTAAAGAAGCATCTAAGTTTCAGATCTTTTCCTTTTAAATTCACACGGGAGAAAGCAGCGCTCTGTGCAGAAGGCGCCCGCAGCAGCCCCCTCTGGCGGCCGCGCCCTGCACTGCGCCCCCCGCGGGGAGAGCTCCCGACACCCAGAAACCCAGCAGGGCTGCATCACGCGTGAAGGCAGATCTCCCAGGACCCCGCCTGCGCGGCGCCCGAGGCCGAAGGCCAACTCAGGAGGGGCGACAGCGTCTTCTAGAAACGCTCACCAGATAATACTGGAATTCAGTTAATCCGAAAGTGTAATCTAACGTGCCATTTATTTGAATATGCTAATGAGAACAATTCCTGGAATAAAATTCGCGCTATTCCCTGATCCAGAGGCGTGTGCGCCGAGGGGAGCAAAACGACGGGGCTTGCCCGGGCCGCGCCGCCTCCTGCCGCCCCATTCATCAGAGCCGGGTCACTTGGGCGTGAGTGCCCGGTGTCACCGCTGACCCGCCTCCAGAGCGGGTGCGGGGCGGCGGCGCGGGCGCGGGCGGGCGGTGGGCCGGCGGGAGGGAGGCAGGGCTTCCCGGCCGCGTCCGTGGGGCTGGATTCGCTTAAGCGTTTTCCCAGTGCATTTTCAAGCGAAAAAAAAAAGCAGATCAGAATCAGAAACCGCTATTGATTCCAGCCGCCTTTTCAAGTCTGGCAGCGACTGCAAAAGTGTTAAGTTCTGGGAGATGAGTCAGACAGGTCCGCGGCCGCACGCGGCTCCGGCGGCCACTTCAGCCCCGCGCTCCGGACAGCGACTCCGGCCCGGGAGGGGGTGGCCCGGAGCCGGACCGGTGGGGTGGGCTGGGCAGGCTCGGCTGGGCGGCCAGCAGAGACCCTGCCCAAACTGCGAGGGGCCGAGCGGGACGTGGGAGCGTGAACTTTGCTGCCGACGCAGGGCGCCGGGCTGGGCTGGGGCGCGGGCGCGGGGGGCCGGCGCGGAGGGCGCGGGAGCCGGGCTGCAGCTGCCGGGCCAAAGGAAGCCCGGGGCGGGGAGCCGGCGGCCCGGGGGGCGGGGCGGGGCCGGGGCGGGGCGGTTACCTGCCCGCTGAGCACGGGGTGGTGCGCGGCGGCGGCATGGTCTGGCGCAGAGGGCAGCGGCAGCAGAGGCAGCAGGGGCTCGCCCGGGGCCGGCCAGCAGCGGGGCAGCCCGGGGAGCAGCGGGGCGGCGGGGGGCTGCGCCGAGGCGAGCAGCACGGGCGGGGGCGCGACCCCGGCGCCCAGCCGGAGCAGCCCGGCCGAGCCGGGGACCATCCAGAGCCAGGGCGGCGGCGGCAGGTCTGCATTCATCGGCCAGAGGAGAGGCTGCCGCCGCCGGGGCTGCTGCTGCTGCTGCAGCTGCCGCCGCCGCCGCGGGAGCCTGGCGCCCACCAGCATCCTACATCCCCGCGCGGGCGCGGCGCGGGCGGCGCGGGCGGCGGGGGCGGCGGGGGCGGCGGGCGCCCGAGGTGCGGGCCGGCGGCGGCGCGGGCTCCGGAGCGAACTCTCTGGGTTCCGCGGCGCGGCCGCTCGCTCCGCCCCTGCCCCGCGCAGGGAGCCCCTCCTCCCGCCCGCCGCCCCCCTCCGAGCGCGCCGCCCGCGCCGCTGCGCCCCCGGGCCGGCCCCGCCGGTCCGCGCCGCCCGACCTCCGCCCGCCCGCGCGCCCGCGCTCCGCACTCCCGGCCCGGGCCCGCAGCGGCCTCTCCCCTGCCCGCGGGGCCCGGGCCTCGGCCCCCCGCGGCGGGGCGGGCGGGGCGCGCGTGGGCGGGGGCGCTGAGGTCGCGCCCGGTGGGGATCCCGCAGATCGCGCCCCGGGCTCGGGGGCGGCGGCTGGAGGCCGCGGGCTCTCGCGGACGGTGCGCACGGCCGGCAGGCGCGCGCCGCAGGCCCAGGCAATGGAATCCAAGCGCCGCGGCCAGCCTAGGCCAAGGTGGCGGGCGCCAGAGCCCGCGCGTCCCGCCGGCAGGGGGCTGCGCGCGGGCCTCCGGGTCTGGCTCCATCCCGCGTCAAGAGCGCAGGGTCCCGCGGGAATGCCGAGTGCAGACCCCGGCGCCAGGCCGTCACCGTCGCCACTAGGGGCTGGTAGGTTGCTCCCTCGGAAAATCTGCGCGACAGTGTCCTGAGCCGTGAGCGGGGCTCTGCCGCGGCCCCCAAGCCCACTAGTTCCGGAACAATGGACAAGGCAGGTCGCCCCGCCGCTGCACGGACGCCCCCCAGGGGCGTGAACCGGCCCCGGACTCG
Organism: Scalopus aquaticus; assembly: GCA_004024925.1. Taxonomy (NCBI): domain Eukaryota; kingdom Metazoa; phylum Chordata; class Mammalia; order Eulipotyphla; family Talpidae; genus Scalopus; species Scalopus aquaticus. The sequence continues at coordinate 8,590 of PVIJ01006896.1, read as the reverse complement.
CCCAGCCCTGCTCTTCCTCCCCTCCCCCGCGCGGCCTCCGCGGGGCACCCCGCGCAGCCGGGGGCGGGGAGAGACCCCCCCAGCACTCGCTCTGCGGGAGCACAGCCCGCGCCGGCCGGGACTGGCTCGGCTCGCGGCTCCGGGCTCCGGCTCCGCCGCCGCGCGCAGTCACCACCAGGCGGCGCGCGTCCCTGCCGCTCGCGCCTCCCTCGCGCGGCTGCCCCGGCCCCCCAGACCCACGGGCTCTTCCTGGAGATGCCCGCAGCTCCGCCCCGAAGCCGGGCCCGGCGCCGACGGGCCGTGCGGGGAGGGGGCCGGGGGCGCCCATGCTCATGAAGCCCGGCGGCCATTCGGCCGGGGCGGCCGAGCTTTCGGGGAAGGGGCTTCACGGCCGGAGGGGGTCGGGTGGGGTCGTGACGCCCGCGCGTGGAAGCCCGTGTGGGGCCCACCCTGACTGCCCCGGGGGCGAGCGCGCCCACACCCGCAGGCAGCGCTGGGACTCGCGCGCCTTCCGGCCCCTGCTCCCGCCCGCGGGCTTCCCGGCGCTCCGGGCTCTCTCGCCCCGTTTGCTCGCGCCCTCCGGCCCGCCTTGCAGAGCGGCCATCCCCGCACTCCCTCCCTGCAAGCCCCGGTCAGCGCGGCACCGGCGCGGGCGGTTCCCCCCGCCAGCAGGGGGCGCCCGTGTGACCGGAGGGTCGGAAGCAGCCGGGGGCGGCGGGTGGGGCAGGGGCGCACCCGCGCACGGGACACCGCCCCGCAGCGGCCCCCACGGGCCTCCCGGCAGAGCCCCGGCCGGGGCGGAGTGCGGCCGGCTGGCTCAGGCGGGCGCGGCGCACCCGCCCCAGGAGGGACCGGCCAAGCGGGCCGCGCGGTGGCTGTGCGGGCCCGGGAGCCCCGGGCGTCGGGGCAGGGGCTGCGGGAGCGGGGCCAGCCCGGGAGGGGCGGCCAGAGGCGCCCGCGCGCGGCGCCAGCAGCGGGCAGAGCCCCGCGCGTCGGGGCGGCGGGGAGGCCGGCCGCGGGCGCACAGGCCAAGGGCGCCCGGCCTGCGGGACGACAGCGCGGGGGCGACCAAACGCGCGTCAGCGAAGGGCGCCGCCGCCACGGAGCGTCACACGCCACGCGCGCGCGACGGCGCGGCCTGCGCCCGGCCCGCCGCTGCCCGCCCGCCCTCGCCGCCCGCCTCCTCCGCGTCCGCGCCGGGCCGCCGCCCCCACCTGTGAGGCGCACGGTGTCCGCATCGGGGCCGGCGGGCACGCGGGCCAGGACGCCCGAAGCCAGGCCCGGCGGCAGCTCGGCACGCGGCGGACGACGTGCGACGCGACGCGTGACGTGCGGCGTGACGACGTGTGACGCAGCCGGACCGCGTCACGGGCCCAGCGGGCGCGAGGGCTGCTGGGAGCCGGCAGCTGGGGCCCGCCCCGCCTGGCGCCGGACTCCGCGGAGCGAAGCGGCTGGAGCAGGTGCCGCGCGGCGGGGCGCGGGCCGGGGGCGCGGCGCGGGCCTGGCGAGGGCACAGGGGACGCCGCCGCGTGGAGCTGAAAATTAAGCCAAGCCAATGTCCTGGACGAAAATAGCATGTAAATCTGAGAGAAGTGAATACTTATTAAATTTTAACTTTGTTCAATTAAATATGCATGTTAGAATTTCCAGAGCAAACACTGAAAGAATAAAAATAGAGTTTGGCAAGTTAAAAAAAATCAATATATAAAAGTTATTTGCATTTTCATAACACATGTAAGTAGAATATATAATTTCAAAATGTGTGATATTTAAAACAGCAACAAAAACGGTGAGGCCCCTTACAGCAGTCCAACAAAAAATGTGCAGTTGCTTTATGGACGAAATCGCATGACTGTTGAGACATAAAAAGTATCCCTTCAAGGTGGGTCAAGGGCCTCCCTCGTGGCGCAGGGGCTGAGTCTCAGCACTGGAGCTGTCGCAGCCGCTGCAGCACGAGCTCGGTCCCCAGCCAGGGAGCTCCCCACAGGGCGCAGCAGACCCTCCCGTCTCCCCGCTGCCCCCTCAGCAGTGTGCTTCAGTAGATCTGTCTGTTCTGCTCCCCACTCTGTGCCTGGTGAACCCTCTCACCCCACACCTCTGGCCTGCACCCCAGCTCTTGTATGCGTGAATAAATAAATCTTTTTTAAAATTCCATAGGACACAAGAAACAGGAAATATAAAAGTAAATGCATGAGCCAGTCTCCATCGAATGTAAAACATTGGCTCTTCAGAAGCCTCTGCTAGGACAGGGGCAGCGTCGCCAGGAGAGCAGCTCGCAGGATTCCGCAGGCCCAGGACGGCAGTGCTGGGGGCTGGTGAGGCCAGGGACAGCGGTGCTGAGGGCCGGCTGCCCAGCGTCCTGCCAGCCCAGGTGCGTGAAGGACGGGGCGACCGACTGCCGGTGCGCTCCTGAGAAGTTGCTCGGTGTCCTCTGTTACCGTGGAAAGCGCATCAGCAGACCCAAGGTAGAAGCCACTTCAGCCCCCGGGGGCCGAGACCAGCACGCGGGCAGGACGCTGGGCCCTGGGCCACGGCGGTGGGTTGTGGGCAGCTGGCACGCCCACCCACCGGCTCCTGAGTCCGCCCTGCCCTGTCCTGCGCCTCCACCACACTTGGCCCCCGGGAGGCACGAGGACGGATGCTGCCTCTGCAGGAGCGGGTGACTGCAGGGGGACAGCCCATCAGCAGGAGACTGGAGACAAGCGGCCACATCGAGGGACGGTCGCCTCTCAGCAGTAACACGGGTGCCTGCCGCGCTGGCCCCAGCGGCGTGCAGGAGCCAGGCCAGGAGGATGCCCGCTGTGGCCGCTGGCCCGCTGGGGGGGCCAGAGTGACCACACTTGGGAGCGCGCATCTCGCAGCAGCCCCCCAAGTCCCACCCCGGACCCTGTCTCGGGAGCCGCCCAAGGGGCACACTCCTGGCATGCGAGGCTGGGGGTCCGCGGGCTCAGGCAAGAAGCAGCAGCGCCCAGCCCCCGTGCCCGCCGGCACCACCCTGCAGCGCGGCACCCAGCCATAGCCCAGTCAGCCCAGGCGCCCAGGGCCTGCGGCGTCAGCCAGGGCCACGCCCGCCTGCAGGGAAGTTGCTCTTCTGCCCCAGCGCGTGGCCCTTCGTAGCCTGCTGCCCGCACTGGCCGTGCCCACCAGGGCCGCCACGTGGTCTCGGGCGGGTTGTGGCGCGGCATGGTGCAGCCCTTGGACGCTGTCCACACAGCAGCCGCCGCCGCAGGAGTCTCCGCTCCGACCGTCGGACTCTTCCCGGAGCGGCTCGCGTCACCCGGGTGGGCCCAGCTCCCTCCCACGCGGACCCTCTTCTCACTTGAGGGAGTGAAGCCGCCCTGTGGCGCCCAGCTCCCCGCCGGCCCGCGACCCGGCGGCCTCCCAGCCGGGCTCCTGGGGCTCCTGCTCTGGGGGCCCCCCTGAGCGGCACCCTGACAGGAGAACGCCTCATTCAGACTCTGGGGAGGGGCCGCAGAGCCGCGGCAGCCCGAGGACGCCCCTCCCGGGACTTCATCCAGCTTGACCTTCCGCGGGAAAGCGCTGAAAACCATCCTCGGAGATTGATGAGACGCAGCACAAGAATAATTCCGCCTTCACTATCAAGTGGCAAGACGCTTTTAAACCCCATCACTCATGCTGCCGCCAGCCCGGAGGGAGCCGAGAGCACGTGGACGGGGGCGGGCGGGCGGGCGGCCTGAGCGCTGCCCCCACCAGCCATGGCCGCCTGCAGCTTCAGGCTGCTGCTGCGCCCCTGAGGAGGCAGCTCTTCAGGACCCAGCCCTCCCCGAGCCAGGGCCTCCCCGCCTCTGCTCCTGGTCTCCCCTGGGGATCGCGCCAGCCCCCTTGAGCTGCAGGGGTGCCCCCCCAGAAGCCGCTGCGGAGAAGCACGAGCCCACCTGCCCCTACGTCGGGGCGCCCGCCTGGGGACCAGCCAACTCGCGGCCTCCAGAGCCTCCTGGCTGCGGCCAGGCCTCCGGGCGGGAGCGTCTGGGCGCTGCTCTGTGGGCGGTGGCCCCTGCCCAGTGCCCCGCAAGGACAGCGCACCAGTGCAGGGCCAGGCGGTGAGAAGTCAGCGGAGGGGCGGCCCTCACCCCCAGCCTGGCCAGGTGTCCGGGCGGGGTCGGGCCCAGAACAGCCTAGCAGCGATTTCCCAGCCGGCCAGCCTGGGCACCGGTCACCCCCAGACGTGCCAGGCCTATTTGTTTGCTCTGGTTTGGCCTTTGCCCTTTGCCTGGGACTGCCGCTCCGCCTGCGACCCCCTCGCTCTCCGACCCCCAGCGCCGGTGCCCGCGGGAGCTCCTGGCTGGTCACGGCTTCCCTGAGTGACCGTGGCATGGGTGTGCGTGGCCATGAAGCGCCACTGGGCTGGTCATTTGTCCCCAAATGGAAAAGCTCGGATCTCCAGGGACCCAGCCCAGCGCCAGGCACACAGCGGCACCCACCCTAGCGCAGCCGATGCATGAACTGGAGAAGGACGGGGGTGGGGGCGGGGGCGGGGGTAGAGGGAAGAGCTGCAGAGGGGAGGACACAGCTGAGCGGTGGACATGGCGTGTGCAGGGTGGTCAGCTTGTTAGGACTCCCCCTTGCCCCCCAATATTGTTAAGCAAATGAGAGGGTGTGAAGCCCTCCCAAACAATGCGCACCTCCAGCCACCAGGCCTGCACACCCCCTGCCCAGGGCACCGCGGGCAGCTCTGGCGCCCAGACAGGCGATTTCGGGACCAAGCCCGCCTGGTGCTCCAGGGTCCCCGAAGGTGCACAGGCCCCGGCCCGCCCCGCCCCGCCCCCATCTCCCTCCTCTGATGCACAGGGCTCTGTTCCTTGGGAGGACAGACGCTCTGGAGGTGTTACCTGCGGCCATCCGCCCACAGGCCATGTGGTCACTTCCCACAAACCACTGAGCCCACGGCGGGGGCGCTCCAGGCGGGGGCGGGGCGCACACAGTTTAGGAGGCTCCCGGGTGGGCGGGTGCAGGGAAACCCACAGCCCCACACCTGCGCTCCCGGCCGGCGCCTCTGTCCTCAGGGCCATCGGGACGCCTCGGGGACGCCTGAGCTGGAGCGTCCGGGTCGCTCGCTCGCTCGCTTCTGCTCCGACTGTGGGTCCCGTCTCACTTCTCCTTCCCGGGTCTCCCACACAGAGGCCTGGAGCTGCACGCCCATCGCGCTCCCTTAGTTTTCCTGTCTCTGGCCGCGGTGAGCGCCCAGGACGCGGCACTCGGCGCCCAGTCGCAGGTGGACAAGGCCGCTGGCCCCCGCTGCCCCGCGCCCTCTGACACTCACTGAAAGGCCTGGGGCGGCGGCGGCACAGCTTCGGGCGCAGTCTCAGGGCGCAGCTGGGAGACAGCTCGGTCCCCACCGGCGCCTCCTCCCCTGCGGTCCCGCCCCGCCCGCAGCCGCCATCTTACTCTTGCAGCCCAAGAACCAGCGCGTTTCCTTCCGTTCGTTGCGCTGTTTGCACCGACGGGCCCCGTTTCTCTGTTCTCCTTTGTTGCTTCACATCCACTGAAAACGCGTGACGAGTGTGCGCACTGGCACCACCGAGCCACAGTCCAGAGCAGAGGCCACACCCCGTGGCCGCGGCGCCCAAGCGGGGCCAGCCCCCGCGGCACTCCGGGGGGCTCCTGCGCTGCGCTCCGGGGTGCTCCACCTGGCACTCCTGGGGGGCTCCCGTAACCCGCCTGCGCCGACTCCCTGCCGTGATGGGGGGCTCCGGGGCCTGCGGAAGGAGCAGAGCGCGAGTCCTCGCCCCGCGGAGTCCGCTGCCAGCGGCGGGCGGCCGGGTGAGGCTGAGCCTGCCGGACGTGGGCAGCCAGCCGCGTGGACGCCGGGTGTCTCCCTCCGGGACCCGGATTGAGGGGAGATTTTGTATATTAAACTTTATGACAAATCGCCAAGCGGTTTCCAAAGTGCTGAAACACAGTTAGTCTATCCAGAAACGTAGTAGGGCTCCTGTGCTCCGCACACTCCCCCAAAACCATCACTGCAAACTCTCCGCGCCGGGGGCGGCGGCTGCGGGTGGCTCGCGGCCTGGGAGACCCGGGACATTAAGCGTCGTCTGTGCCGAGCGGTCACTGTGCGTGGTGCGTCCAGCAGTTCCCCAAGCACTTTGCTGAGTTTTTAATACTAAAATTTGGGACCAGTTCTCCTGAGAGTTAATTTGCACAGGACAAAGTGCTCTCGCTCCCGCGCGAGGCGTCCGCGCCGCCAGCGGGGCTCTCCGGGTGCTTACCTGTGTCGTGGGGCTGCGAGTCGTGCGCGTGCTGGACCCGCTCCCAGAGTCGCCGTTTTCCCCTGAGGAGAGGCCCCGGACGCCGCCTCCCGGGGAAACAGATGTCTGCGCTTCTCTGCAGGGTTCTCCTGCTCCCGGACTTCCAGCCTCCCCAACCTGGAAGTGGCTTCTTTGTCACTGCTGGTCCGGGAACTCACTGGGAGCCACGGTCTGTTCCTTTGGTCTGTCTGCCCTGAGCAAACCCACGTTTTCTTGATTAAGGGAACGATCATGAGTCTTGAAAGCAGATAGTGTGATCACATGAAAATCAAAGCTAACTGGAGCAAAATTCGTTTCTAAAAAGGGCTAAAGCAGGGAACTCCCATGCGCTCCATGAGAGAAAGGGCGGGGCGCAGCTCCACGGAGGGCGGGCGGGGCTGGGGGCGGCCTCTCCCGCCTGGGGGCCTCAGGGTCTCCCTCAGGGTCAGCACGCGCCCACCTGCGTTAAGGTCACTTTTTTAAAAATACTTTAAATGTGGCAAATCACATGGATTCCTTTTTTTTTTTTGGTGCAAAATCACTCTTCATTCCAAGAATAATCACTCCTTGATAATGTTATTCTTTTATGCATCGCTGCCTTGAAATGCAGACACCAGGGGGCTGCTCCCCCGTCAGTGGCATCGGCCGGTTGCTCCCGCACCTGGGGTCTCACTCTGTGCGCGAGTCGCCCCTTTGTTTTCTGAGGAGACAGAAATGTCGCTTTTCCATCTTCCTTAACCATTCGCAGAGATTCACCACGAGAGCTGGAGCGGAGTCCCGTTTCCTCTGAGCCGGCTTTAAATTTTAATTTAATTGTACTGGCAGGTGGAGAGACATTGTATCCGTAGGTGAAGAGACATTTTTATTTTTGTATCATTCTGGTGCCATTGCTTTCCCCAGCTCGTGCCAGCGCCGGGCCTGCCGGGCTCTCTCGCTGGGAAGAGCAGAGGGGGGTCCCCCGCAGAGGAGGGGCCCCCCAGCCTCACCCGGAGGTGCCATCTCCCAGAGGCCTCAGCCTCACTGCATCCCCCTGAGCCCTCCCCGTGGGGACCGAGGCCCGTTGAACCCCCCGGGCTGTCTCCAGGGCCAGTGCCGAGTTCTGACCTCCCTTCTCCTCAAGGGGGCGGCCAGAGGCGCTGGTCAGCCTGGCCAGAACAGTCCCCCTGCCCCCTCCCGGCCAGGAGGCCCCACCGGCTCTGCAAAGGGGAAATCGGCCCAGGCCCAGGGCCCTCAGGCCCCCTTGAGGCGACCGAGCTCAGCCTTCGTGGCCCAGGACCCACCGATGATGGCCCCTGCGTGCGCAGACGCGGGGCCCCTGTCCCGCAGCCCGTTCCTGTCCGGCGGACCCCAGCTCCCGCGAGAGGGCTGCGTGCTGGCGCGCACGTTCCTCGCCCTCGAGGCCCGCGTCCCCCGGAGGTGAGGAGGCCTCCGCGGTCACAGACTGGCGCCGGCGCCCTGGCTCTTGCGGCCGGTGAATCTCGGCGCGCCAGCCCCCAGGGCACGGGGCCGGCCGGGACGGGCGATGATCCCAAGGCGCGGCCTGTTCCCGGCCCCGGAGGGAGCGCGGCAGGATGGGGCTGCCTTTGTCTTGGCGGGTCTTGCAAGCCCTGAGCATCCCAGAGGCCCCAGGCGGAGTCTGCCCTGCAGCCGGAGACCCGAGCACGCTGTGGGCCGGCCAGGGGGGCTCGGCGGCGTCCGGAGCGCCTCCCCCAAAGGCAGCGGCGAGCCCGCGCCGAGGCCCCGGGCAGACTTCGGCCCTCCCGGCATGGCCTCTCCCGCGCGGCACCCGGGGGACAGCCGAGCGCGAATCGCGGATGGGATGTTAGCGGGGCGGCCGGTGTTTACCCGCGTCTGGCGCGAAGGGGTGAGGCGAGCGCGGGCCCGCGCGGTGAGGGGCCCAGCCCGCCGTCCGGGAGAGGCCCGTGGACACCCGGCGTCCGCTGCCGCTCTCACTGCTCGGCGCTGGCTGCGCCCGCGGGGCGGACATGGAGGCCGCACAGCCGCGGGTGGTCAGGCAAGGGCGCGCGCTTGGGCGGAGAGCGCAGGCTGCCCGCGGCCACGTGCGAGGAGGCGCAGGCCCGCGCTGACCCGAGCCCAGGTCTGGCCTCCCCCGCCGCCAGCCTGCCCTGCAGCCCTGCTGGTCGGCACCACGCGGCTCACGCAGGCCCCGCAGGGAGCGGTCACTCGGCTGGGCGCTGGGCAGTCACACCCACTCCGACCCCCCAGAGGCTGCACAGGTCCGCGGTCAGCATACCAGTCACCCCAATGTGTGGGGGGGTGGGGGAGTGTGTATAGTACGTTGTGGGTGTGTGGTGGGGGGGGGTTGTGGTGTGCGCTGTGTG